>ML058511.1:0-227668 GCA_003013855.2 Liriodendron chinense | reverse complement strand
GACAACCCAACTGAACGCTGTTACACCTTTACCCAACGGAACTTTAACGTTATCAGTAACGTCCACACTTCTTAAAGTAAACTAACCTTAGAAAAACCAAGTGGTGGGGGTTACCAGATTGTTCCGGTATGTTTACACTAATTTGCAAAGTCTAATATAAAGTAACAAAAAAAATCCACAAATAGACGAAGTTTGACCATTAAAACTTTCGGAAACGAACAAGACGAGTACTGTAACATGAACTTTATCTAACCAACTCCTTAGTTTTACAAGGGAAGTACATACCAAATTTTTAATTTTCCAAGGTATTGACGTCCCTAGAGTAACTTAGATCCCCGAACCTTATGTTTCATACCGTACACAGGTTTCAGAATTTAGAAGAGAACTGGTTGAAGCTCAACGCACAAATTCGTCGGTTACTTTGACTTCGTTACAGAGTTGTTTCCGATCGATGACGACTTCGACTCTAACGACTGGATTCCGCCTTCAACCTTCGAAAGATCTTCCAACCGAAGAAGTTTTTAGTAAAAGGAAACGACGTTTAAGGAATAGCACATTTCGAATGAAACTCGTTCGTAGAACCAAATTTTCAGACATTGAAGAGACAGTCACAAAACGATCTGGTAACTCAGTGAGACGTACAGGAATCAACTGGATCTAGTTGACAGAACACCTATTGATATATACAGGAAAAGGTTACCAAGTAGGTACGAACACAGAGTGAAACCATTATCTGGTTAAGAGAAGAAAAAGAACAAAAAAAAAAAGAAGAAAAAGAAAGAAAACGTAAAGTAGCTAACTCCTACAAACTCGACTTCTAAAAATGTCAGGATAGATAGATACATTGTCCACCGGTGTGTGGAAAAAGAACTAAACAGTAAGGGAATACGAGGTGATATCATTCAATAACGGAATTACTTTAAATAGATACTAAAAATACCTAAAAATGTCGTATTAAGTCCTTAATACTAAACGTTTTATTACGGAGTTACTTAAAACCACATAACATACTAAGCTTCTACGTGAAAGCAAAATACTCAAATTAGTAAACTATACCTAGTATTTTTGTCTACAAACATTAATTAACCGGTAGTAATGAGAACGTTTAAGGAGAACCACCTGGATGAGTGTTTTAATAGTATTTTTCATCGTTAAGTGTTTTGACATGTGTACCCGTTGTCAGTATTGGTAACCTTAACTTGCTACAGAAGACTTCCTTTAATAGTGTTCAGTAACGTCAGTATACGTAGTAAAACTCTCCTTCTACGTTAAAGTTCAAAAGATTCAACAAACGTAGATATGGTCCTCAACGTATGACAGTGTTCATCTTCTCCTAATCTACTATCCTACCTTCTTCTCCTCTCTCTCACTCTCTCAAAATCCCACTTAGAACACATACACACGGTGTACGGGTGGTGTGTTTCGAAATAATCTTATTCATATATCATGTGATATCCTATTCTCTGTTCTACACGTGTACGTGAATGTTAGTTTCTCGGTCTCTCTCTGGCTCCTTATTGGACACTACTTTACCTTCGACGTTTGCTGACTTTACTGCCACTTTCTACTAGTATACTTTGTTTAACGATTACCCCACAACTCATGTACTAGCACAGGGAAATGTGTTCCATTACCCTTCTAGGCCTCAACTCCATCCTCTTAGTGGACTCGGTTGTAGGTTTCACTCACCTTCTCACCTGCCACCTCGCGTATTTCTAAATAGAGCTACTACTATGTGAGCGTCTCCGAAGCCCAGTGGGTTTAGTGGTTGTCTCAATCCTTACCCTCCACTTTCTCAGGGGATATTAGTGATCACTGTTCTCCTTCCCTCTTCGTCATACGAGGGGGAGTAAGCGTTCTCCTAGTGTCTCCCTAGCTGGCACTCCGCTTTTTTTTCCTTGTAGAAGTTTTTTACAATGTGTCGGCAGAGATATATTCTTACGAGTTGAGGGGGTCATAACACTTATACCCTTTCTGGCTCCGAGTGTACCCTAAGAAAACGCATTTAGTTGCCCTGGGTCTAAGTTTATCATTACGACCATCCAAATTTGAACGAAGCATGTGTATTCAAAAACTTTAGGGGGTAAAGGAAATGGATTGTCACGAGGATACAACATATAAATGAGGATTTGGAAGACAATATACGTGAGGGAATACGATTAATAAGGAAAGTGGAAGTAAGAAGAGCGCCACCCCCAAAAATGCTTAGGTAGATGCATACCAAAAAGAAGGGTACGTGCTACGTCAAGAAGGTAACGGTTCTTTCGTTCTGCAATACACTTTGTTGTGGAGTGTAAAACACATGATGTCCGAGATAAAATACCATGTTCCTGTAAGAAGGACAAAAAAGGAGGTGGACATGTACTCCCCCCCATTATCAGAATGGAGGGTTTTAATTGAGCATTGAAATTGAGTGCACATTTCACGATAAAACACTTTAAACATATCAAACACTTCACTCTTTGATTTCAAAAGGTAAACCCAGGTCGTGAGAGAATAATCATCAATAAAGGTGATAAAATATTTAAAACCAAAAGTGGAAGTAACCGAGGCTGGTCCCCAGACATCTGAGTGAACCAGATCAAAGGTTGAGATTTCATTCCTGAAACACTTGGAGGAAACATAGTACGATGATGTTTTGATAATTCACAAATATCACAACACAAAGGGTTAGTAACCGAGAATGAAGGAAACAAAAGTCTCAATTCAAGCTAAGGAAGGATGTCCTAAGCGGCAATACCACCGTGTGATGGAGTCTCGATCAAGAAAAGAGGTACTTGAAGCAGCAACATGTGTATCATTGAGAAGATAAACGCCTCCTCGCTCATGCCCCCTGTAGGTCCTAAAAAAGACAATGAGAAGGGTAAAAGATAATCGAACAATTTAGCGATTTAGTAAGGGAGCTAACAGACAGTAAGTTTAATGGAAAACAAGGTACATATAAGACTGAGGACAATGGCAAGGAAGGGGAAAGGGAGATGGAACCAATCCCAGAAATGGGGGCATATGTTCCATCTGCGACTGTAAACATATTAAGAGAGGGAGGAAGGAGAATAAGAGGAAAAGAGATGTGACTTACCAGTCATGTGGGAGGAAGCTCCAGAGTCAACGACCCAGGAGGTGGTAGAAGAAGACGCTAGAAGAGCGGTACCTGACTGGGCCGAAGCTGCATGAGAAGGCTCAGGAACATCACGTATATGAAGCCGCATCAGGGTATCATAAGCTGCTCGAGAAATAATGAGTGACTCTCCAGAAGAAGGCTGCTTAGCTGCCAGGGTGGAAGGTTGTCCCTCAGGAGCAACAGTAGCTGTAATAGAGGCAACAGCATACGTAGGACGACCATGGAGCTGCCAACAATAATCAATAGTGTGATTAGTTCCGCCATAATGCGAACAAATGCGGGAACTATCACGTCCTTGTCCACGTCCACCACGACCTCGAAGATGACGACCAACACATTCTCGATCTCCCTCTCGGCCTCTGCCACGACCACCATAACCAAAAGTGCACCCTAAACTCAAGGATGGTGCGCGAGATCTAGGAAAAATGGAAGATGGATAGCCAACAAGGTGTGCTGAACGCTCTAGTGGTACAAAAGAATGTGAAGGAAGAGCTGATATAGTAGCGCGCTGGCACATGGCATAGACTGCTGTTAACGGAGGAAGGGGATCATTAACAACCACTTGATCCCGAACACTGAGGTAGACGAAGTTCAACCCCGCGAAGAACTCCATAACACGAGTGTCATCCTTGCTTGCAAGCATGCTCATGATCGTCTAGACATTTCGAAGGAAGAGGTTGATACAAGTCCAGCTCATCCCACATGCCTCGAAGTGTCAAATAGTAATCTTTTAATGATCTTGAGTCTTGCTGGAACCGACCGATTTCTTGAATAAGCTGAAATACCTGCAAAAAAATTTTAGACTCGGAGTACATGTCATGAAGGGAGTCCCAAATGCCTTTAGCCGATGACAAAAATATCACGGAGTGGCTAATCGAAGAATCCATACTGTTCAACAACCATGCAATGACTTGATAGTTCTCCTTTGTCCAAATCTTGTAGGTGTCTTCTGTAGAGCTTGGGGGATCATCCAGAATATACGACAACTTCTCACGGGCCCCCAAGAACACTTATACAGATTGTGCCCATTGAAGATAGTTATCACCATTCAACTTAATCGAGGTGATTTGGAGTGAGTTGTGTTCAAGCGAACCCATGCCAAGATGAGATTGCCCTTTGTCCTCCATAAGAATGAGGGGTCCAAGTAAAATGTATTTCAACAAAGTCTCTAATAAGCAATCCTTTGAGGAGATGAGAGACTAACCCCAATCAACCAGAAAACTCCGAAAATACCACCCGAAGTACTCAAATCTGATGTAAATAGCCCAAAAAATGACATGGTCGCACCTCTATTTGGGGTTAAAACCCACTCAAATCTTAATATCAGCCAAAAACTCCTCCAATATTAGCTTGAGTGAGAGATATCAGTCCATCTAGAGGAAAGAAATAAGAGAAAAGCTTACCGATTTGAGAAAAATCAATGAAAAACTAATTCGAGGTCCGATTTTCGAATTTCACTATTTCAACCAAATCATCATCAAGAAGGCTCTAAAAAATTCTCAAAAAATCATAACAAATCTTCTAAAATAGAGATCTATCAAACCCTTAAACTTTCATCTCAAACGGGGTCCATTTGACCGTACATTGCTGACGTCAGCCGTACGGTCGCCGACGTCAGCAATCTGACATGTCGCCTCTCAACTCCCTTGATGTGGAATAGTTTGATATTTGCTCTGATACCAAGTAGAAGAGGATTAGTTGATTAGGATGGAAGAAGAGGAGAGAAGAAAGGGAAGAAGAGGAGAGAGAGTGAGAGAGAGTTTTAGGGTGAATCTTGTGTATGTGTGCCACATGCCCACCACACAGAGCTTTATTAGAATAAGCATATAATACACTGTAGGAGTAGAGAAAAGATGTGCACATGCACTTACAATCAAAGAGCCACATACTAACATACATATATACTAATATTCTCTAGACATACATTCCACTACTACAGGACAACTCCATGTCTGGATTGCACAAGTAAACAGTCCATTTGGCTTTTTGTTTCTTATATTGTTTCTGTTGGATCACATTGATTTTTTTGAAAGATAAGATTTGTATTGATTTCGCTTTTTGTTTCTTTCATTGTTGTTATGATGGGCAGTGGATGAGAGACTTGAGCTGCAACAGAGACTAATAAGGAACAATCCTTTGACCAAAAAATTAAGAAGTTGGAATGAGCGTTGGGAGTCAGCTGCAACAAAGGTTACCCTCTTCAAGTGGGCGGATTTTAGCAGAATTTTTTATTATAGTGAATTTTTATCTTAAAAATTATTCAAACAGGTGGTTTCTGTATGTAAATATAGTAAACAGGTGGTTTATTTTAAAATTTAGTTCTTTATTTTTTTAATTTTGGATCGGTTTTAAACCGTTTCAAACTGTTTTAGGAATGTTCCTTCAATGCCACGATAGCTCAGTTCCAGTTGCAAATAGCTTTGGGGCCTCCTACAATTCAATTGTAAAAGTTTCTTTTTTAAATGTTTTTCTTTTGTCTTTTGTTATTTTTTTCTTTTTTGTTGTTGGATTATAAAACCAATACATGTTTCATATATATAATGATGATTTGTGATTTACCAGGGTTGCAGTTCTTTTCTTCTTCTTTTTTTAATTTGAATTTGAATGACGATCAAGTGCAACCGGTTTAAAAAACAACAAACATGCTGCAGTCTTTTTTAATTAACAGAAAATTTAGCGACGAACCAAATCCGTCGTAACATAATGACTTATCTGCGGTGAATGATATCCGTCGTAAATTTTTGCAACGCAGTAAACAGCGACAGACCAACTGGCGGATGAAGTCCGTCGGCAATTTCAATTTGCGACGGACGAAGTCCATATATGATGAGCTTCTTGGATATGAAATTCATGTCTGTTTTGGCATAGTATAGTGGGGCCCATATATGATAAACTTCTTGGATATGAAATTCACGCATGGGCGACCCGACCAAGTTTGCTAGCTTAGGGTGGGTCTGTGGCACCAAATATCATGAAATTTCATGATGGTCGGCACCAAATTAGACTGATCAATCATGAAATATCATGATATTTTGTGCAACTAAACAGGCCGTTAGTTCCTTTTGTTTGGTGGTCATCCATTTGCATAAACACCAATGTTAGAAATCCGTATACCTTATTCTTAAGAGAAAAACACTGTTTTGACACGTTCGCATATTGGTGGTCACATGTCTGCTGGCCTATTTCCGATGGGTGGAAATGCTGGTTTTGGGTTTAATATATAGTGGGCCCCGCTTGATAAGCCGCTCGGGTCTGGAACTCTCGCAATTGCAATGAAGTTCGCATGAACACAACTTGTTATAGAATCTATACCTAATGTATTCTAGAGTAAATAAAAAAAATAATAATAATAATAACTCCATTTGGCCTCATTTTGTGCATTTGTGGCCGCACATGTGGCCCATCTGACGAGTGGAAAGGCTGGTTTTGGGGCTGGGGCCCACATGATAAGCGGCTCAGATCTGAAAATCACGTAATTGCAATGATGGTTGCTAGCTTGGTTTCTGTTTGGTGGTTGTCTGTGTCTACATGAACACACCATGTTATATAAATTAATTTATACCTTAATTCTTCCCCCCCCCCCCCCCCCCCCCCAACAAAAAACACTCTGTTCTGACTCGCTGTGCATTTGCGGCCACATGTGTGGCCCATCCAATGAGTGGAAAGACTGGTTTTCGGGTCACTTTATAGTGGGTCCCACATGATAAGCGGTTTGGATCTGGAATCTGTGCAACTGCAATGAAGATGCATAGCTGGCTTAGTTCCTTGTATGGCAGTTATGATCTGTTGGCATAAACACACCATGCTTTAGAAATTCTACAACAACAGAAGCATGAAACTCTGATCAGGCCCGTTCGTGCATTTGCGGCAGCAAGCATGGCCCGACTGATGAGTAGAAATTATCGTTTTGGGGTCACTATATAATGTGGCCCACATGATAAGCGGCTCAGATATGGAATTCAAGCAATAGTGGTGAAGGTTGCTAGCTTAGTTCCTATGTTTGGTGGTTATATGTTTGCATGAAGATTGAAGACACAATGTAATAGAAATTCATACCACACACCCACACCATAGTGCCTTGTTTATACCACAATGGGTACTCGAACCCATAACATCTTGTTGAAACTCTTGTGAGTCATTCTGCAACAACAGAAGCAAGAAACTCTGTTCGTGGCTGCATCTGTGGCCCATCTGATGAGTGGAAGGGCTGGTTTTGGGGCCACTATATAGTGGGCCTACATGATAAGTGGCTCGGATGAAATTGGTTTCATTGCAATGAAAGTTGGTAGCTTAATTCCTATGCTTTGTGGTTATCTGTTTACATAAACACACCATGTGATAGAGACTTATACCTTATTCTACATGAACAAAAACAAAGACTGTCCGTGCCTATTAAATGGTGACGACTGGCTGTGATCATTCATTCATAAGCCACCGATCAGATGACTGGGATCCGTCTGATTGAGGAGATGTTACAGCATGATGTGGCCCACCTGGATGAATAAAAGGGTAACCCAAATTTGGGCACTTCTGAAAACATGATGGATAGATGAAACCATGAGCTGAAGGCAGAGTAAGATCAGCAATGTGGCCCACCTGATGAGGGAACCAGCCCGGCGAGGGCATGCTCAGGTCTGGCCCCACCTGGTGAATGGCCTAGATTCCATTGGCACACGCTAGATAAATTGCCTTCTTTCTCTCTGTTTTTTTTTTTTTTTTCGTGGGACAATCTTTCATCTCATCACAGCCCTTGATTTGCAAAATGGAAATCAACCATCCATTTTTTCCTCTCCGAATTTTCCAAAAATGCTAGTTCAAAATCACAATGCTGCCACATTGGGCGAGTGTATAGTCGTCCACAAACTAAGAACAAGCTAAATAAATGGAAACAATATCTCAAATGCTAACAACCAAACCGTCTGTCGTCTAAATACATATAATTGTATATACATACACATACATTTACACATGTACGGAGAGTGGATGCGATCATCACCGTCCATTTCCAATAACATTATGCAGCATTGGCTCAGTGGGGACCAGGGGTGAGCTTCTTGAATTCGACAACGAGAGCCGTTGGCTGCTGGTGGATACACCAGTCGACGCTATCGACATATTGTCACTCATGAAGCTGCTTGTATCATTGGATGGCAAACCAGTTAAGTAGCCTGGCTTCGACAAGACAGTGCCCACTTCAATGTCTCCCAGCAGCATGGCCACCACCCGTGACATGGGTGGGCGTAGTGTCGGCGATGCCTGGATGCATAGAAGAGCAACGCGGATCATCCGAGCCGCTTCTCCTTCATCGAATTCAGATAATGTTGGATCGACCAGTTCCAATGCGCGGTCGTTTTCATGGAGATACCAAGCCTACAAGGTCATAGAACAGATCGGATTAAAAAAAAAGAGAGAGAGATGTGGGTCACTTGTGCTGATGCCTCACCATCTAGAATCTAGATGATCTGGCCCAAAAATAAGGCTGGACGGCCTATCAGATGGACCAAACTTGTATGTTGATTCGAACACAACCTGTTGGTTATTTTCGTTTGCCTGTCCATTTTTATCTTTCTGGGTACATGGGTGGCCTACCTGATGAGTGCACGGACCACATTTTCAGGCCAGGAAGGTTTGTGATGAGGCCTGCCTGATGAATGGTGTGAATATTGCATAGGCGTCGATATGCAATTTTGTGCCTCTCACAATGCAAAGCACTACTGAGAATCCATTACGAAATTGGACAGTTCTGAAACAACCGTGCTCCCCTGATTGTTGTTTCAGAATCAAACGCAGCCAAATCAAGGTTGATTGCCATTACATGCAAAACAATAGGATGGATGCTGAAACATGAAAAACGCTACTCACTGAACGATCCAGAGACTAGGACCGTTGATAGTCACCCAAATGAGGAGGAGTGTGCAATGAGACTGGGGATCGCAATGGGAGAGTGCTCTTCCTGAATGTAGGTGGTTCTCGTTCTCTCTCTTGTTTCTTGTTGTTTTAGCAATGGGGTTGCTAATTCCCTTTATAAAGACTCATCCACAACCTAATGGTCAGATCATCAACTCTGCTAAGGTGAAATGGTTCTCTCATTTGGGAGATGATCCTAACTGTTTTTACAAAATTAGTACCATTAATAATAATAATAATACAAATCAACCTGATTTTAGAATCTTGATTAACATGCCGATGTGGGGATTACTTGGATCTCGACCATGAAAAGCCAGGTTCAAGAGGGCCTCATGGCCATTGATCCAACACCCACAACAGAGAAATTTCCTTGTTTCACAAGCTAAGTTGGGAATGCTCAAGTACCACTCTCCACCTTGAAAGGCTATTGTTTAACTTAGTAGAAGTTGTTAAGGATTGCTATTGTTACTTCTATTTTTCAAGATTTTGGCACTTTAGATCATATATGTAGTTTGAAAATATCCGCCGTGTTTGTGGGACGGATATTTCAAGAGCCCTGTGTCAGTAGTTGAGGATGCATGTGTGCCCATGTAGGTAGTCAAGGTCGCATTTGGATGCGCCCCAAGTCAGCATCATGGAAGATATTTCATTAGAAAGGATGTCCTTTTGATCAGTTATGTGTTTTGTGGCACCGAGGATTTCACGAACCACAATGTCTAAGATGCCCTTTCACCCACGACACAATATCCAGGACATTTAAGGTTTGATTTGAAACGTCTTGGATATTTAAGGTTGTGGTGCAGGCGTAGGCGGAAGTGAGACTGATCTATGTCTATCTCACGTGATAAACACTTTGAATCCATAGAGTAATCCAGGAATCCTCAACTGGCACTTCGAATCCACGAAGAAAGGAGAAAAGCAAAACTTTATTTCAAAATAATAATGTAGAATGATCCTTAACACGAAAAATAAAAGACTTTAAATACCCTAAGCAAGCCTCAAAACCCTAAAACGGATATTAGCAAGAGTCGGTCTCAAAAAGGAAACAAAACAGAAAAGTTCGGAGTTGCTCGTGCAACAGACTTGGCAGGGGTTGAGCGACCGAAGATTGGTCGGGCGCCTGACGATGATCGGGTGCTAGGTCGGGCGACCGACAAGGCGCCCGACAATCAAGAAAAAATGTCCAGAGAGTTCTCTGGAAAAATTCGATCAAGTTCGGGCTCCCGAGAGGGAATGATCGGGCGCTTGATGATGGAGGGCAGGCGCCAGTTCGAGCGATCGAACTGGACAAAAAAAATGTCCAGAGAATTTAGCTCGAAATCTGGAGGGGGGGTCAGACGACAAAAGATGGATTGGGTGCCCGAACCATGCGATGCCTTTTGGGGTCTTTCTTTTGGTCCATCTGGGTCATGTACTCCTTGGCTACCCTCTCTACATCAGTCTTCCCTCCTTCGAAAGAACTCGTCCTCGAATTCTCGTCCACCTATGGCTCATGATATTCAAACAAGTCAGCTAAGTTGAACGACCGTGATATCTCAAACTTGTCGGGGAGATCAACAACGTAGGCGTTATCATTCAACTTTTGTAGAATCGGGACCAGACCAATTTTCTTCTGTTTCAACTTGTTATAAGTGCCAGTTGGGGAACGCTCCTTGCGCAAATGCACCATTACTTGATCACCCACCTCGAACACTTTGGCACAGCGATGCATATCGCCGTCCCTCTTGTATTTCTCGTTTGACTCACTGAGCTTTAGCTCGGACTTTCGCATGCAATGCAGTGATTTTGTCGGCCATATTTCCTGCAGCTACGCTCTTAGCAGGAATAGTGGGTAGTGGGACGAGGTCAAGTGTGTGGCGAGGAACTCGTCCATAGACGACCTGGAATGGTGACTTCCTTGTGGAGTGGTTCACCATGTTGTTGAAAGCGAACTCCGCTTGTGATAGGGCCAAGTCCCATTGCTTTGATTTATTGCCGGAGATGCATCTGATAAGATTACCCAGTGTCCTGTTCACAATTTCAGTATGTCCGTCCGTTTGAGGATGATATGCGCTACTAAATTGAAGTTGAGTACCAAATCGACTCCACAAAGTCGACCAAAAGTGGCTCACGAACTTTGTATCACGATATGATGTAATGGTCTTGGAGACTCCATGAAGCCTCATGATTTCTCTAAAAAAGAGATTGGCCACATTCGTCGCATCATAAGTCTTCTTGCACGGGACGAAGTGAGTCATCTTAGAAAATCTGTCTACAACCACGAACACAAAGTCCATGCTGCGTTGTGTTCGTGGGAGACCTAGAATGAAGTCCATCGATATGTCCTCCCAAGGACCTTCTGGCACGAGCAGTGGAGTGTAAAGTCCTGTGTTCTAGGAGTTTCCCTTCGAGGTCTGACAAATATGGCACCACTGCACCATCTTACCCACATCACGGCCTAGGTGAGGCCAGTAGTCACGTTCTTCCACCAAAGCCTTTGTCTTGTCACGACTCAAATGGCCTCCAAGGCCACCACCATAGAGTTCGAGTATAATCTTTTCACGTAAGGAGCACTGCGGGATACATAGCCGATTCTCGTAAAATAGGAACCCATCTTGAATATGGAAGTCGCCTAGGCGTCCCTCTGTGCTTTGAACCCAATCTTCCTTAAAGTCGTCGTCTTCTGCATATAGTTCCTTGAGGGAGTCAAAACCGACGACCTCAACGCTCATGGTAACGAGAAGAGCGGCTCGACAACTTAAAGCATTCGCAACCTTATTTTGCTGGCCCGACTTGTGCTTTAGTACAAATGTAAACTCCTGCAAAAATGAGACCCACCTGGCATGCACATGACTAATGTTAGTTTGACTATTGATGAACTTCAAAGCCTGGTGGTCAGTGTACAAAACAAACTCTCTCTGTATGAGGTAGTGTCACGAATGTCGAAGAGCTTGTACTACAGCGTACAACTCGATCTCATATGTAGACCATTTCTTCCTTGCTTCGGTTAATTTCTCATTGTAGAAGGCCACATGTTTGCCCTCTTGTGACAACACAGCGCCAATGCCTACATATGATGCATCACAGTCGACCTCGAAGACTTTCTCAAAACTGGGCAACACCAAACATGGAGTGGATGATAACCGTTGTTTGATCTAGGCAAAACTCCTCTCGGTTTCGTCAGTCCACTGGAATGGGCCCCTTTTCATGCAGTCAGTGATAGGCGTGACGATGGTACTGAAATCTCTAACAAACCGGTGGTAGAAGGTGGCCAACCCATGAATACTACGTACTTCATGGATGTTGGTCGGAGTGGGCCATTCATGAATGGCCTTAACCTTGTCTTCGTCGACCCGAATGCCGCTGGATGATACAACAAAGCCCAGAAACAACAAACGATCTATCAAGAAGTCGCACTTCTTCAAGTTCAGATATAATTTGTTTTCCTGTAGCGCTTGCAAAACCTACCTGAGATGCATCAGGTGCTCCGACTCATTCTGACTATATACTAGGATATTGTCAAAGTAGACCACAACGAACTTGCTCGTGAATAGTTTCAGAACTTGGTTCATGGGACTCATGAAGGTGCTTGAGGCGTTCGATCAGCCAAAGGGCATCACAAGCCATTCATACAGCCCCTCCTTGGTTTTGAACGCGGTTTTCCACTCGTCACTGGGTCGGATTTAGATATGATAATACCCGCTTTGCAGATCCAGCTTGGAAAACACCTTGGATCCCTCCAACATATCTAGCATGTCATCCAACCGCGGTATGGAAAACCTGTACTTGATGGTGATCTTATTAATAGCCCGGCTATCGACACACATCCCGCCAACTCTCATCCTTCTTAGGCGTTAACAACGCAGGCGTTGCACAAGTGTTCATGCTCTCCTTCAACAGCCCCTTCTTCAACAATTCCTCAACTTAACCCTGGAGGATATCGCTCTCTTTCGGGCTCAAGCGATAGTGCAGGCGGTTAGGCAAACTAGCCCCAAGGATGAAATCAATACAATGTTGTATATCCCTCATAGGAGGCAAACCATCTGGAAGTTCTTCAAGCCAGGTACTTTTGAATTCATTCAACAAGGGTCCTTAAACTGGTGGTATATTTGAAATTCCTGAATTCCCACCCTTCACAACCATGGCGTATATTTCTTCTGTCTCTTTCGACTCTTCAACAAATTCTCGTATGGCAAGGAAAGTATCCCCCTCCGCTTTAGAAGCTTCGGGGTGGCTCTCCGATGTCATATGAGCCAAAATTCTCTTCCTCTCATCCTTGACAAATACATACACATTGTCTCTTCCATGATGAGTTACGTTCCGGTCTGATTGCCATGGTTGCCCAAGGAGTAAATGACATGCTTCCATGTCGACCACATCACATAACACTTCGTCTTTATAACTCCTCCCAATTGAGAATGAAATTAAACATTATTCTGTTACCTTAGTATCGCTGACTTTCTTGATCCAGCTGATGGCATATAGGGCTGGGTGTTTTGTCATAGGTAAACGAAGCTTGTCCACTATAAGCTTGGACACGATGTTTTCACTGCTTCCACTATCGATGATGACATTACACACCTTCCTGTTCACTGTGCAATGAGTGCGGAAAATATTATGGCGTTGGGGGTGGACCTCGAGCCTAGTTGTGTAACACAGACGCCTCACGACAAGGGACTCTCTGTGGTCCTGATTTATCCATTCGGTGCCATCACCATCCTCTCCCTTTGCCTGTTCAAAACCTTCATTCTCGGGCTCTCCCTCTTCAAGGCCCTCTTCAACTCCATCACTAGTAGCTAGGTTGGTTGCAGGCCGCTGTGGACACACGTTGGAGAAGTGGCCCGGCTGGCCACATTGCTAATAATTGTTCGGCCTCGGGCGAGCATATGGATTGGGGGCTCGACTCAGGCCGGCCCTAATAGGGGCGGTGCGCTGCAGCCTAGATGGACCGCTCCCCGAATCTTGTTTTGCAGTCGTTGGGGGTTGGACACGCCCACTAACGGGCTCTTTTCCCTTAGACAGGGACGTTTCTTATACTGGAGTCAGAGTCGGTACGCTGGGCATTGGATAGGAACGCGTAGGAACTCGAGCTAGCACAGTCTCTGCACAAGTGGCATATTGCACCGCACCTTCCACAGTCCATACCGGGAGCAATTGCACGCAATCCTGGATGTTGGTTATCAGCCCACCTATGAACCTTACAGCCTTCTGAGCTTCTGTTTCCGACAGGTCGTTACACGTTGCCAATTTATTGAATTCGGCTGCATATTCATCGATCGTCCGATTTCCTTGATGACAATTTTGATATTGCTGAAACAAAACTTGTTCATAATCCCTCGGGAGAAATCGAGACCATGTACGGATGGGTAACTTATTTTGGCGGGTGCGGGACACCTGTAATTGTTCCCACCACGCGGAAGCTCCTAATTTTAGCCGATATGCTACCAATTTCACCTTCTTGTCTTCGGGAACTTCCATATAGTCGAAGAAGTTCTCGACTTCTGCCAACCAATCCATAAATTCTTCAATAGACAACATTCCACTGAAAGACGGAAGTTCAGCCTTACCTCTGTACCCTCGTTTTGCACGATCATCGCGGTCGTTGTTGCGCGCATGTTGCTGAGCAAGGAATCCTTCAACTTCTACCTCGCTTCCCTCTTAATCTTCTGGATTGGTCCTACGTTCAGCCACTGGGAGAGCGGTCCGAATCACCGAGTTATTTCGTGCTGTGATTACGGGCGGTTGCGCACCACCCGGAACCCGTCGAGGAGCTAACGCCGCTGCGATCTACTCGAGAGACGCTTGTAGCCTTGCATAGACACCTCAAACGGTCTTTGGAGAGAATCCATCTTCTCTACTAGGTATTGCATCCCCTACTCACTGTCAGTGGGATTGCTGCCACGTCCATCACTAGATGCCACCTTCCCGAGGTTGTTCCTCGCTTTGATACCAACTTGGCGCAGGCATAGGTGAAAGTGAGACCAATCTACGTCTATCTCACGTGATAAACACTCTAAATCCACAGAGTAATCCGGGAATCCTCAACTGGCACTTTGAATCCACGAAGAAAAGAGAAAAGCAAAGCTTTATTTCAAAATAATAATGTAGAATGATCCTTAACACGAAAAATAAAAGACTTTAAATACCCTAAGCAAGCCTCTAAACCCTAAAACAGAGATTAGCAAGAGTTGGTCTCAGAAAGGAAACAAAACAGAAAAGTTCGGATTTGCTCGCACAATAGACTCCGTGGGGGTCGGGCGACCGAAGATTGGTCGGGCGCCGATGATGATCGGGTGCTAGGTAGGGCAACCGACAAGGTGCTTGACAATCACAAAAAATGTCCAGAGAGTTCTCTAGACAAATTCGATCAAGTTCGGGCACCCGACGATGGAGGTCGTGCGCCAGTTCGAGCGACCGAACTGGATGAAAAAAGTCCAAAGACTTTAGCTCGAAATCTGGCGACCGAAGATGGATCGGGCGCCCGAACCGTGCGATGCCTTTTGGGGTCTTTCTTTTGGTCCATCCGGGTCATGTACTCCTCGGCTACCCTCTCTACATCAGGTTGCGTTTGTATGTATCCCAAATCAGCATCCTGGAAGATAATTCATTAGAAAGGATGCTCTTTTGATCAGTTGCGCATTTTGGAGCAGCTGGGATTTCAGGAATTGCTATGTCCAGGATGCCCTTTTCACCACAACACAATATCGAGGGTGTTTAAGGTTCAACTTGAAATGTCTTGGATATTTAAGGTTTTGTTTGGATGTACCCAAAATCAACATCCTGGAAGATATTTCAATATAAAGGATATGCTTTTGATCAGTTGTGCGCTTTGGGGCAGTGGGGATTTCAGGAACTGCAATGTCCAGGATTCTCTTTTCACCCACAACACAATATCCAGGATGTTTAAGGTTCGACTTGAAACATCTTGGATATTCGTTTGGACACCAGAAGCATCCAAATTCAACTAAAATGTTACTAATGTCAGATGAGTTTGAGCTCTTAAATAAGTGTTGTTAGCTCATTTTTCTAACTATTGAAGAATTTCGGATTCTCAAGAGAGTAGTGTTTTCCAAAATGAAAGAATTAGTTTCAGTATTTTCATTTCTGATATGTTAGTAGGAAAATTTAAATGTCATACCCATTCAAGGAGATACTTCTCCGGATCCACGTTCTGGCTTGCGTTTGGCCTTCCACTTACAATCTCCAGAGCAACGACTCCAAATCCAAATACATCAGCCTTCTCCGTCAGATGCCCACGCATGGCGTACTCCGGAGCAAGGTAGCCACTTCAAGAATTTAAAGATAGCAGTTTGAGGTACTCCAATATAAACCAACATCGCGTAATAAGAAATGTAGGCCACTTTTGGATGCAGAATAGAAATTGAATTGTGATAATTCAATTCAATGAAGTGAAAATTGGCAAATTGGCAATATACCAAACGGGACCAATCATAAAATTGTTTCAGGTCCAAGTTCAATGCATGGAATTGGCCATTTGTTCTAAGTCAAATTGAATTGTTGCAGTTTAGTTCAATTGAGTATCCAAACGCACCCTTAAGAATATCATACTAACTGTTTGAAGCACTTCTACAGAAACTAATTTAGGCTGTGTTTGGATGCTCAATCGACTTGCGTTGCAATAATTAAAAATCAAAGTGGAAAATACCGAACTGTGCAAGCCCACTCCATTCAGAATGATAAACCAAACCCAAGATTGAAATTATGAAATGGAATGACTTCTGCTTTGGTCTTGCACTCTACATTGAGTTGGGTTATTGCAATTTAGTTCAATCAAGCATCCAAGCACCGCCTTAAGAAAGGAAGGCGAATTGGAAGTTTCAGCAATGCTTACATTGTCCCTGCGACACGTGTACTGATGTGGGTCATCTTGTCATCGTAGAGCTTGGCCAAACCAAAATCCGATATCTTTGGCTTGAGATCCGCATCAAGCAGAATATTACTGGCTTTGACATCCCTGTGAACAATGCGGGGCCTAGATTCCTCGTGAAGGTAAGCAAGACCTCTTGCTGTCCCCAAGCATATCTCGAAGCGGGTATGCCAATCGAGATGCAAGTTACTCTTTCCTGCAAGGAAATGGCAGCCATTAGTAGTGAAATACAATCAACCTCTCCTGCAGCTACCTGTTACAGTAGGATTTTGAATGGTACTCTGTGTCACATGTGCCACAGCTGGGATGTGGATTTGAGGTCCAGGCCGTTCCTTAGGTGGGGCCAATCATCTATGTGTAGTGGCCAGACAGCAAGCCAGTCTAGTCATCAGATGGGCCACAATCCTGTCATGGTTCAGCTCATGATAGGATATTTGGGCCACGGTGCATACACGAAGGGGACCACCAAATGAACAGCCTGGATCTTTCTAACATGGAGCACATTAGCAGATCGCAAACAGCCATCTAGACCATCCATATAGTCGACCAACTCTTCGTTGAACCCCTAGCTCAAAAATCAAACAAGTTCATAACACTCTGATCCATTGCCCATTTTTAGAAGATCAAGAAATTTTTAAGATCTGACTGTCAAAAACAAAATGTATATAAGATCATATGGTTGGAAACAGCTGAAAACTGCAATATTTCTTTCTACCATCACCTGATCCATGAGAGGGGGCTATCACTAGGTCAGTTCAGATTCTTGAATGGATTGAATGCACTGTTCAATCTAATTGCCAACAGAATTGATACAAGGCCACATTTTGATGAAATGAAATGCGTACTGTCACTTTAAACTATTGGAAATAACCAAATTCCCAATTCCCAATCCCTCAATAAAAATGCTAAAGGCCTGTTTGGTTGCCACTTAAAAATGAGTTCGTCTCATTTTAGTCAACAGTAATTATGTATTAGAGATTTTGGTAAGGATTAAAACAAATGTTGATAACTCATAATTCATATAGAGAAATGCTCGAGTGTTCTCAAAGCGCTTTAAGTTATTGTGCTTCTAGTTGCATCGATTCACTAATGTCCACCTAGAAGACTCCATGCATCTCCCTCAGCCCTGCTCCAAGTGTTCACGTGTTGGCTCTCAGCTTCTCGTTAATCTGGGATAGATACAGGAGAGACCTCGTTTGAAGGATTGGCTTTGGCAAATTGATCATTTTTTATAGAATCTATCTAAAGTAATTATCCTAGTTCTTAAAATTACTTTTTTCCATTCTAAAAATTCAACAAATATCAAACGTGGATCCTTAGGTAAATAGCATAGAATCTAGAATTTGAAAAACCTTAAATTCCACTGCAGTAACAAATGGTCCAACCAAACACACCCTAAAACCATATAAGACATAATAAGGCTAGTTTTGGTTTTCATTCAAGTATATAGTTTCATTGAGAAGGGAGAGGACGGTAACGTACCAAAGAGTGCTTGATCGAGGCTCTTGTTTTCCAGATACTCATAAACAAGGAGCCGATTCACTCCCTCGATGCAGCATCCATACAATTTCACGAGGTTCCGTTGTTGGACGGCAGATATAGTGGCAATCTCTGCTACAAACTGACTCTTTCCTTGGTGAGATGCTACCGAGAGTTGCTTCACAGCCACTATTCGCCCATCTAGTAATGTGCCCTGTAGTGAAAATCAGATCAATCAGTTTTCCTTACAAGCATTTTCCATTTGGGAATTGAATTAGTACAAAAGTGTACAACATTTTGCAGAAGAAAAAAAAAGGAAGGAAAATGCATCTGAACCTAACAAAATGAACGGTTTGGATGTGATCCAGAACATTGATCTGATGTGCAGCACTAAAGATGGCCGATGACCCAAATATCTCTCAAATTGGAAGATCTCAACCATTTGATCATCGGCCTTTGTTCTATTGAATGTGAACAATTGTTTTTTTTTTTTTTTCCTCACCATATGTTTGTAGGTTTCTATCAAAGGTATAGGATTGTTCCATCAGGGAGTGGGCATCCCTGATGGAATTGTAATACCGTTCAAATCTTCGGATCATTGTTATCTACATACAATAAAAGCAAACTGACCTTAAAAACAGGCCCGAATCCTCCCTGGCCCAGCTTATTTGCAGGATTGAAGTCTTCGGTGGCAGTCTTGAGTTCCGCATAACTGAAAGTGTTTGGTCTGGGACCCATTCCTAGAAACTCTGCAAATACACATAAAAAGGCAGGATGCATTCATACATTCACTTCAATCCAATACATGGGCTTAGAAACATTTGTACCATTTGGCAATCCAAGTTCTATTTATTTTGATTGCTCATTGGGTTTGAATGTATCTTTTTTCAGTAATCACAAGAAAAAATTAACGAATAAAAATACACCCAGTTGAAAAATGCTGAACCCAATGAATGGGATCGGTCGGCACATTTAGGGTGTGTTTGGATGTGCTATCAAATCAAATTGCAATCGTTCATCTAATGAAGTGGAAATCACCATATTTTAGTTTCCTTAGCATTCATATTGAGGATTTGGGCTCTGAATCGTCATCTCCTCTTGATCGGAGGGAACACTTGCGATTTAGTTGACTTGTTCATCGAAACACAGGAAGCCACATTTGGATTTTCCGACTTACCAAATATGATTTTCTAGGCTAGCACCAAACCTTATTGGTGTGGAAAAACACCAACTGCGATTTGGTGGTACATCCAAATGCACCTTTAATGTATTCTCGATCTGTACTCTGTGACTTGAACATTTCTGAATTTTCATTTTTTATATCTTTTAGTTATTTACAAACATCAGAATTACCTTCATCTTCATCAGTGCTCATCCTCATCCTTTTATTCCTTTTCCGGATCAAAACTACAAAAACCAATACAATGCATAGAACTCCAACAGAAATCGAAATTCCAACAGCCAAAGCAGTCTTGTTCTTCTTTCCTGAAGTTTGTGGAGTGGGTGGAGTTCTAACAGTCGGTACAAAATCTGGACAAGAACTCAATACAATTAGTAGTCAATGTTGAAGTTTTAGACACTCTAGAATGCACTTTTAGAGGAATGCTAAACATGGACTTGCATATGATGATCAGGACTCTTGATTTGGTGAGTCATCATGTGGATGGTCCATAGAATGGATTATTGTAGCCAATATCCAATTAGTAGTGATCAAATCACTAATTCACTGTAACTTATGATCCATACTATGAAACTTTTGGAAAGAGCAATTAAGCAAAGATTAAGACATGAGACAAATATATCAGAAAATCAGTTCGGTTTTATGCCAGGGAGGTCTACCACTGAAACTATTTTCCTATGACAATCGAGAGAAACATAGGGCGAGGAGGAAGTATCTCCACATGGTCTTTATTGACTTAGAGAAAGCTTAGGATAGGATCCCTAGAGAATTAATCTCATGGGTGTTAGGAAAGAAAGGAGTTTCAAGAGGATGCTATGATTAAGGATATGTATGAGAGAGCAATAACAAATGTGAGGACCACTAGTGGAGAGACAAGTGAGTTCTAAATTACAATAGGCTTGCACCAAGGGTTGGCATTAAGCTTGTATCTCTTCGCATTCATTATGGATGAGTTAATGAGACATTTGCAGGAAGAGATCCCCATGGTGTATGTTGTTTGCAGATGACATAGTTTTGATTAACAACACGAGGAAGGGCATAAACATAAAGCTAGATTTATGGAGGGGTGTTTTAGAATCTAAAGATTTTAAAATTAGTCGGACTAAAACAAGTATATAGAATGCAATTTTATTAACAATAGGAGTGGGAAAGAGGAATTAGTTAAGATTGTTAATCAAGAAATTTTCCAAAATAAGATGTTGCCCATAGAATTCAAGCAGGGTGGAAAAAAGGGAGATGTTCCTCTGGAGTTTTATGTGATTGTCATGTACAACTCAAACTAAAAGGAAAATTTTATAGGATGACTATAAGATCAACCATACTTTATGGGACAAAATGTTGGGTAGTCAAGGAACAATACATTAACAGGATGTGTAGCTGAAATGAGGATGTTGAGATGGATGAGTGGCAAGATAAGGAAGAATAGAATTAGAAATGAATGCATTGGAGGGAATTTAGGAGTAGCAGCATAGGGAATAAGATGAGGGAAAGTACATTTAGATGGTTTGGCAATGAACAACGGAGATCAAGAACTATGCCGGTTAGAAAGAATGAGTTGGTACAAGTTAGAGGCTCTAAAAGGGCAAGGGGAAGGCCCAAAACGACGTGGGTGGAGGTAGTAAGAAAAGACTCGATGACCTATGGTCTAACTGAAGTTATGGCCCTTGATAGAGTGGAATGGCGGAAAAGGATTCATGTAGCCAGCTCCAATTAGTTGGGATAAGGCTTAGATAATGATGATGATGATTTCTGGCCAATGGTACATCCAAATGATAACCACCAAAAAACCAGTTGCAATTACCATCCATGATCACCACACTTATAGTTGGGATCACACTAAATAGAATTTCTATGAAGAGCATCAGGCGATAACAACATTTCTCTTAGTTCTATTATACAATCAAACTCCAATCACAAATTCTTTAAATCTTACTAGGAGTAACACGGATGGCTGAGATGGCGGGTCCGTAAGTGCCCGGTGAAGGTACACAGCAAGTCCCCTTTCCAGCCCAAAGGAGATGAATTTCAAGAACGTTTTCGGATACCATAACCTGTTGTTGCTTCTCAATGGCTCTGTTGACAAAACCTGCTTCCTTTTTTATATCGAAGTCTTTCCATTCCAGTTTACCCTGCACCATTAACTTAGCTTCAAAACTAACAGAAATCGTTGTCACAATGAATTCAAATTTCAAAAGCAGAATTTTGATTGGAACAGATAGTCATTTCAAAAACTGAATTTTGTTTGGAACAGATAGTAAGTCGATATGTTTGGGACTTTTAGCAAGTAGATGGAACCCAAGAAAACATCAACCCGTTTTCAAATGAATAATGCTCATTTGAAATTGCAGTCTCTATACCTTGATCGTTGGATAATGCATGGAAAAAGAAAATAAAAAGCTAGTTCATGATTAGAATATCAAACAGTTTTGCCAAAATCACATGATCTGTGACAGACAAAATGTCTAGCACCCCCACAAAGGTTTCAATGGTGGACTTTTAATCCCCCATTGTTTCCTGTGGCATGCCCCACTTGAGTTTTTGGATCTGCCTCATTTTTAAGTTCGTGTCCTAACATGAACTGGTGAAACCAATCGACAGTGTGTATTTCTCATGAACATCACGGTGGGCCCACATAGCTTCTGCCTCTAGGAACTTGTAGGCAGGGCACAGGTAATTCGCATCCATCTGAGACATGCACCAAGTGGACCCTGCCACCTAGATGACCCAGCCCGTTATGCCAGTCCACACTCATCAGGTAGGCTGCAAGTATATGTTGAATCTTCACCATTGCTAATTTTAAGAAACCAATCGATTATTTCACTCTTCATAAATGTCTGGCATGCCAAATTTTGGACAGATGATCAACACATTGGGTCTCCCGAGATGGACGTGTTGAATGTCCTACACATGTGAGGCTGGCACATGTTTGTATGTAGATGCACTCGTGGGTCTATCAAACATATGGGATTCAGGTTGAAAAATTAAAAAAGATCTTACAAACTCAGAAAGATGTCCTAATACACATACCTGAAGATAAATGTCAAAAATGCGCTTTCCAGTGCTCTGCCATGTTTGTGAATCTGGAAATTCCGTCTCCGCGAATTTCAGATTTACAGTGTAGTTCCCATTTTCGAGTCCCAAACCGTAGTATCTCAGTGATCCCGGTGAAAGCCTTGCGTATTGGAACAGCCCCAAGTCTACCGTATTCGAAAATACGACCTGCCTATATCTGGTATATATGCTGTTGATGCCTTCACTAAACTTTCCAACATTGCTGACAGCCCATTTCTGTGTGCTGGTCACACTATAGGATGCTGGGCCGAGAGTTGCATTATCTGCCTCATACTCTGTGTCAGTAGTTCTTATCGCGGGCCCACCGCACTTGATCGCAAATGAAGAATCTGTAGATCAATGGAACAGTGAGACACTGAGCAGTTTATAGCATATTCGATGGATTGTTCATGTACAGTGGTACATCAATCTTTGGATTGCGATCAGATGGTGGGGCTCATCACCCCATCATATGATGACCGTTATATCATGATCTGCAGCGATTTTTTCAATGAACATGGAAGATCCAATGAAGAAAATGAAACATTGATCTCATTAAACTGAAAATTAATATGGTTACATAACATTACACATGATTGTCCAACATGATCCCCATAATGGGTGGGCCATAACCCAATGACAACACCATTAGATGATCCTAATCATTTGATCAGAAAGACAAATTGATAAAAATGTCCCCAATTCGAGCAATTAGGATCATCCAACTGGTGTTATTTTGAGGCCCTTGCCCATCTATGGTGAGTAACACATGATGATCAATATGGTGGGTCCAACCTGATACATGGCTCGGATGTCATACACATGTGCCAAGTTGACACGTCAAACCACATGCAGAGGTGCAACAAACTTCTGATTACTTTCCAGTGTTATATCGTAACAACAGGTAAACCACATACATCTAAAGAAACAATAACAACAGGAAGCTCCCAAATTTTATAGGACAATGATCTCATGCCTCAGGGACCACTGTACTGTGTACATGTGGCAAATGTGGATGAGATCTGAACAGTCTGTTCGGTTGTTGTGTTAGTGAATGGGGCATCAACCAAACATCACATTGATTGGATGATATAAAACAACTAACTTGAACAAATATGGACAGAAAAAGGGCCAACAGGATTGTGATCAATCACACTCAAAGAGAAAAAGTTCATTGATCAGACAGCCCGAAATCCCCTATCAAAGACATTTCTGGTTAGTTGCCAATCAATGATGGATGGTGCAAAAATTCATACACACATGCCACATGTATAGATCATGGGCAGACAATAACTCCAATGCACCTAGGGGCATAGGACCACTGCCCCATTTTATTATTATGTATGTAGAAAAAAAGAAGAAGAAGAAGAAGATTATCTATTGATAGAAATCGAAAGGATGGCTTACAGATTGGAGGGTTCCGATTGCACGGAAAGCCTCGCTGAAGACAATTCAAGCTTAAAGGCAAACCACTGAATGCACAAGAAAATTGACTGTTAAATAACGGCCATTATATGGCAGAACGACGGCCATTGATTACAGAGGATGTCTAGTTTGTTTAACCAAGAATCCAAAATGCAACATGGATAAAATCAATGAGGGAAAAAGCCAGTATTCAGGTGGGCAGCTATATCATGTTGCAAACGAATGCTTTTATTGTTTTGATTCATTTAGAAAATGACATTGATAAGCACCTGCTGTTAGAACTATCGAATATGAAATTATTAGCCACCAAGTTCCTGCACACAAGGAGCATGGTGTCAGTATTGTTGACAATGTTGAAAGAGAAGTGCTCTTATGATGCACATGTGAAAATGTATGTCCTAATTGGGATTTCTGATCCAGTTGGCCACCACGCGAATGAATGGGCCATGCACCAAAATTATAGTAATTGGACAACTCTGACTATCCTACTGTTCCGCATTTTTCCTACAAAGTGCCTTTTGATTCATCATCCCTTTCAAGACCACAATCCAGTCTCTATATCTTTTGGGGGGGCCACCAAATCATCAGTCCTGATTGGTGTACACACATTACAAATGTACATGAGATGTTTTCGAATATTTCGGACATCAAAACTTCGAAACCATGTTTATATTATGAAAAGAAATAAAGAAGATTTGATCCTAGCCCTGGTATTGGTACGCAGTCAGCATTTAACAATGTAAAGCATGGTTTTACAAGTACAAAACAAGATGGTGAAAGAAGGAAGGTTTGTGCTTCCTCAGACATACAGATTTAAGCCTCCTTCTGAAACCCAAGATGGAAAGTGTCCTGATAATTGATTGTATGATAAATCTCTGCAAATTATAAAAAAGAATATCAAAGATTATCCAAACATTGAACATAAGATAGCTTTTATCAGATAAACAGGCACTAAGTTATATGATTGTGAATTTGTGATCATTAAAATGGCTATCTTCAGCATACAAAATACATTATCTCTGTTGTTGAAGAACAATGCAGAATCAGGGCCCGTAACACCTGTCCATATAGAGAAAACTAAGTTGATTTTGATTGCCAAATGTTTGTGATGACACGGGACCTGCGGCAACATGCCGTACTGCTACTTGGCAGCTCACCAGAGAAAAATATATCTTGTTTGTGGGATCTCGTCCCCATAAGGCCACAGGTAGTGATGATGTGGAGCAATGGGCCACAAATCGACAGTAGCCTGTTGGTGTTTGAAATTCAAATGGGTATCTCTGTGAAAACATGGTGCTTGATGGAGACATAATGAACCAATGAAATATTCACGATTGAGTCATTTACAAATCAACAGCAGAGATAGCAAGGAAATGTGATCCCATGTTATTTGTAAGGCTGCATTTCAGTGAACTACCCAGTACAATTCCATTTTTTTTTTTTAATCTTTGGGTTAGTACACACATCCCACTGTTAGTATACGCACCCACACTGTTAGTCACGCTTCAATGTTAGCCACCACCCATGTTGGGAATCAATACCAGGACCTCAGTGTTGAAACGAGGTTATCTTCACTCAGTGTACCACTGTCCCAAAGGTGTGGGTGTGAGTACAATTCCAGTTATTAGTTCAATAGAAAGGATTCATGTTATGTGTAAGGCTGCATTTCAGTGAACTGCTGAGTACCTTACCAGTGAACTACCGAGAACAATTCCAGTTATTAGTTCAACTGCATTTCAGTGAACTCCATTGTTTGGTTGCAGCTGTAAAAGTGGATGTAGTGGCAGAGTTGATTGGGTATGCTTGATGACTGGGGCTGTTATTTACGGCCTTTTGAAGGTGTGGAAGCGGGTTGGATGGTTTCTGTTGAAGGTGTGGAAGCAGGTTGTCTGTTGGAAGGCCTCTTTTGCTGAGATTGTTGGTTGTAGTCCTAGCAGCGGCCTTTTTGCCAGTTCCAGGGTGATGAGTTTGAGTGACAGTTAGTTGCAGATTGTATTTCCAGCCTTCTCGGTGCTTGGTTGCCTGCATCCAGGCATCAGGTGGAGTTTTGGGCTGGGATTATCTATGTTTTTCTGGCAATTTCTGTCTCTTTCTTCTAAATTCTGTGGTTGTTGTATAGAGGTCCAAATCATAGGTGAGGCCCGGTTTTTTTTGTGGAGCCCACCCGAATGGATGTACATGTTTTTCTGTCATCAACAAAGTTACAGGTGGTGTGCTCCCACCTTTTTGCCAAAAAAAAAAAAGTTCAACAGAAGGAAACAACCAATTGTAGTAACCTTTAAATTCACTATTAGAGAGAAATAAATGTGGTATGTTTTATTTTTGGTTCTCCCTAACTATCAATTTCCACAAATTGCTCCTCCAATAACACAGTAAAAGGCCTCAAGTTGAAGTTATAACGTAATTTCAATGTGGGGCCAAGAACTAGTCCGTCGTCATTGACACTATAGAAAGTAAGGGGTGTTTGGATGGAGGAAAACCAAAACGTGGATATGGAAAAGTAAACTAGAATCCTCAGGAAATGGAAAACCATGGATTCCAATTTCTCTTCTTCTGTATGTTTGAGATTGCAGTTTTGCATGGATTCCATGTATGATCACCTCAAACAGTCACCTCATCCGTCTTCTTTGCATTGGAAGATTTAACATCTTTGCTTCTTTTTGGGAGAAATCAATGTCCACAATTTTGAGGAAATCTGGGAAATGGAAACCGGTTTTTAAAGGTATTTGCATGGCATCAGAACTAGAGATTGGAATTCAACTCAATATTGCATCCAAACACAGCCTAAGGCTAACTGTAAGTTAGTGCTAATGAGTCAGAGGAACGTACACATTAAGAAGTCCATTACTTTTTTGGGACGGCAGTGAACCAGATAAGCTGTTGTTTCCAAGAAACCTGAAAATCGCGATGATGAAATACATACATCAAAGAGAATTATGTAAAGAACATTTGATTGAGGAAAGGTTGTTGGATTCTTACAAGTAAACAAGTGAACTAATGTTGAAGAGAGACTCTGGAATTTGTCCACTTAAATTGTTGAAGCTCAAATCCCTACAAAAGTAAATGGAATTGCTGAGAAGGCAAGTCAAAGATCAACGGCATGTGACAGGTCCTTTGTATGGCCTACTGGATGAATGGTGTGGATTATAGTGTGGTGAGGCGCAAGCAGTTAGCACCAGTGTGAGAAGCAACAAATGGCAAGCAGTGCTAGCAAAATTCCTATCTATGTCATGGTTCGAAAACCTGAAAAGTCGAAAGTAAAAACTCAATAATTAATTTTTGAAAATGCATTATAAAATGCACAAACTAATGAAAATAAGGAAACCCATTTGAGCTTCTTAATCAGTGAATGAGTTCCTCAATGATTCAACTTGACTTCGAATCCAATTGAGTTGAGTTGACACAGTGAATTTTTTAAACTAAGTCTGCCTATATCCTGCACCTCTAGTCTGCTTCAGATACGAAGACACATGCCGAAGTTAATCAAGTGTCTATGAACTTCATGCCTGCATAGCATACACCATAGACCGGACAAGGCATCTCATCATCTCTGCCATTGATGGGCCATTCACCCAAAATTGCTGTGATTGGGCTATCCTAACGATCTTTAAAATGAACCCTTTTCTCACTAATTGTCAGCAGTTACTTAGGGTCATCCAAGCAGTGTAGATTTTTGGACTAGGACAGTTCACTGCAGAATGAACAGTTTTGATCTCATCCATTTATGCCCCATGTAAACCAATGACTTAAAGGCACTGGGGTCCACTCTCATCAAATAGACTGAAAATGCCTGAACTCAATAAACATGAGAAATTGTAATTTCAACAAAACATAGCTTGAAAAACTCACATCTGCATCAACGATTGATGTCTTTCAATGGTGGACGGGATGGGACCAGAAAGCGTATTGTTTCTTAGGACTCTGTAGAGAAAAGCACAAAACCAATATGAGTATGTCGTTTTAAGTTTCCGATGCATAGATGGAAAACGAAAAATAAGATCTGACAGATTAATATTACTACATGTGCTGAGATCATATGGTCTTACAACATGTTTAAAGATGTCATATTCTCAATAAAATTCAACGACGAGCTCCCATTAGACACATCACTGAGCCGCCTGTATTATTACGCAGTTAGCTAAGACTGGATTTGGAGAAAAACAATTCACAATTTTCAAGAGTTCTACTTTAAAATCAAAATGATATTCACATAGATACAAAAGAGCTATTTCCTTCTTTCCTACACAACACGAGACCCATTTCGGCATTTTTGGAAATTCTACTTGGGGTGTGTTTGGTTGCACCATATATTATGAAATTTTCATGATATTTGGTGCAACCAAACACACACAAATTCCAATATCAGAAATTAGCTAGAGCACAAATTCCAATATCAGAAATAGAAGATTAATACAAGTTAATGAACAGCAACACTCACAAATCAGTCAGTAAGATCAAATTAGAAAAACTCGATGGTATCGGACCCTCGAAAGCATTGCCTTGAATATTCCTGCATCGACCTTTTCATAGTCACAAATATTCTTTAAAGAAGAATTCTATGGCGTATCAAGAAAAATGAGTTTTCTAAGTGCACATGCTAAGCTACTCATATGGTAGGTCCCACTTGCAGCCACAATAAATGACGAATTGTCCACATTCGACGTACATGTGTGGCCCGCTAGCTGACCGATCATTGAACATGGCAGGAATCCCTATCCACATTCAGAACAGGATGTGGCAGGAAACCTACTTTGAGTGTGGATGGAATTCCTGTCCACCACCAATGGGTGGTGGGAGACCTTGTTATGCAATCCCATGCATAGCAAATAAGAAGATATGAGTTATAACTTATAATCAGCTTAGAACTCATAAGTATTAGCTTACAATTTGGTAAGATTCCAACTCCCAATGAAATCAGGTATCTTTCCTGTGAGCTGGTTATCAGAAGCCCACCTGAAATTCAATAAGATTTTCCACCACAAAAGCAGATATTAATGAATTAATTAATATAAGTAACCAAAATTGAACCATCCGAAATCATGGGTCCCACAGTACCCCAAAATCAGATCAATTGAACGATCCTAAGCTCCAGATAATGGGCATTGGTTTGTTGAATTCAGACCATTTTAATGCCCATTGGATGCACAACATAAGTTGTACTACTGTTGGTTCAAGAGCAATCTAAGGTGGGGCCTACAATTTCGACGCTTTGTATAATCATGAGCTCTTACAAGATCTGCATGCTTCTCAAGTTAGCAAATGTTGAAGGAATCTCGCCGCTTAACCCACTGCTATCGATGTATCTGTGAAAATCAAGCATAGATCATGAATCCAGTTGTAAGATTTCTTGTGCTATTATCAGCTAGAGGAATTCTCACACCATCTTAATGGACGAAAGTAGCTGTCCTTCGAGTAACATTTGCCAAACAGTCAAAGCAGTTAACATGGCTGAAAGGGTGCCTTGAATAGCCATATGACTGTAAACAAACAGTCCAAGAAGGGAGTTTTACACATTCCAACAACTACTTCCTCCCCGCAAAATATGTTTTCTATACTGTTATTCTATCCTTCCAAAAGCAGATAACAAGCTTTGAATTTCTAGCGACTCATTGCCGGAGTTGTTTGGGGCCAATGATCAAGCAATGCTTGTTGAAGATCGAAGAGATCTAGGCTTCATCGTGCTTTCTAGGCCACAATTGTCACATGTGCTAAATTGTACATGTGATGCATGTGCCACCATACAAGGTCGAGCATACCATATTATATCTTCAAGGACCCTATGCACACTACCTATGCGAAAGCATCAGATATACACCAAGTATGCCAAAATTTCAATATGCACATGTACCAAGTAATCCTATTTATTTCAAGTGTTTGGCAAACAACATGAGAATGGTTGCAGCTCCACCGAGCTAGACAAGACCCAGACGAACCTAACCTAACCTAGATAGGTTGTCTAGAACTAAAATTTTGATACTACCAAAGTGCTGTAAAACAGTTTTTGTTCAGCCTGGTAAATCATGCTACTTTCCAAAATAGAAGGAAAAAAACCAAGTCCCAAGTCCAATTGGTTGGACAATGATTTATGGTCCACTTCACAGATAACTTCCAACCTTTTATATGTGTGAGAAATCCAATCCATCCAATAAGTTGGCCCAATAATTGGGATTACCTTTTGCAAATATCAGAATTTCAACTCATTAAGTGGACCACACTTTTTATATTTTGTACTTATCAATGGCTAATCATTGTCATTATGGTCTGGCCCACCTAATGAGTGAATGGCGCTTATTTTTGTATAAGGCCAACCTATTGGAAGGGTTAGATATGGCACGAGCATGATAGCTTGGAAGTAATTCACTGAGTGTGCAATAACTTATGGTCCAACTGGCTGGACTTGAAACCTTCTTTAAAAAAATAATAATAATAAATAAATAAAAGAAAGAAACTACTGCATGTTAATCACTACCAAATTGGGTGGCAAATTGGAAATTCCAAACATATGAGCATTTCTCTAAAGAATAATAATAATAAAATAATAAAATAATCAAAATAATAACAGAACTTACATTTCTTGCAGGCTTGTCAAATTCCCCAGCTCAGGTGGGAGCGAGCCAGAGAAGTTATTTGAGCTTATACCCCTGAAAATAATTATTAATTAATTAATTCATCTCCAAAAATACCCTATTTAGCCTCCGTCATTTCTCTAAAATGAGCAATAAATTCGTCATTTGAGAACTGAACATGAAGCTGGAGATATCATAACTTGCTCATGTAGAAAATCCGTACCATGCAAATGTTAGATCCTATGTTGAACATCATTTGGATTAAAAATCAGGTGGGTCCGCTCATTAAGTTGGCCACGCTTGGACGTTGATTCAGACCGTTGGTCATCCACTCATTCCAACTTTGCGGCCCCCCTGTTGAGAGGTCTGGCCTAATTCTTGTGCCAGTGTCTTCATAGTGGGGCCTAGCATTTTGAACGGTGCTGATTACCCACAGAAGTGGATGTTGACGTCGAAGATGTGCCCCACCACCTAAACGATTCAGACTGTTCATCTAGAAGTTCCCAAGTCCCACCTCAGATGGCTCCGCTGGGGAAAAAAATCTCAGTCCTCGCCTTCAGATGAGCGGTGATGATCCCCAATCAATGAAATTCTTGTCATGTTGAGCTTATACCATGGGAGTTTCTAGATGAACGGTCTGGATCATTATGTTCTGATGGAGAAGAGGAGCAGCTGGCGAGATATTTAATACAGTGGAAGAGTATGAGAGCAAGGGCATACACCCACCTACTCTACCACATGGCTCGCAGCTACCTCAATCCAAACCGTCCAAACAGTGGGATCCACTGATGAAGGACACATCCCTAAAGCAGATTGATTAGACCATCCTGACCTTTGGTCAATGCACACTTGTATGCTCATTTCAAACTATTGACTACTTTTCATCTCAACCATCCACTAGTGTTCATCAATCAATCAGTCAAAACCATCTGTCCAATTTGGGTTTTTCAGTGGATGGGCTACCATCTAGTGATCGGGACCATTGATCCTATGGGCTACGGTGTGGATTGGCAATAATGCAGAAGTCGGAGTGATTGGAAAATGGTTCAACGTGACTGCTAACCATTCCTTTTCCAGGCCACTTATCGGACGGCTACGGCAATCCACTTCCCTGACTTTTGTGGTATGGCCCATCAATGGTATGGCCCAATAGATTGATGGTTCCGATCATAACTCTTTGCCACGTGCTACGTACTAGCATGCTCTTTTCAACAAAAAAAAAAAAATAGTGCACAAAATTCACTAAAATCTGATCAATGATTTCTCTGCTACATCCTTACAAGGTCAGGATCATCCGATCATTGTGATTTTTCATCTATGGTCCATTCATGGAGTCTTATGACGAATGAATGGTTCAGATCACAATAAACTTATATGTGAAAGATATCTTACAAGGAGATTAAGTTCCGAAGTTTCCCTAGCTCTTTTGGTACGGTCCCTGACAACGCGTTAATGCTAACAGAACTGAGGAAAAACAATAAAATCAAAGCATATGTTAGAATCATAGTACATGGAACACTAAATCAGGCACGTTCAATTTACACGTGGCACAAACATATACCTCAATCTGGACGGTCCAAATTGTGCCCCATCAGGCTATATTGAATTTTGACGGTGCAGATTAAGGTACATATATGCATGTGGAGAATATATTTGGTTGCGAGTATGATCTACCCTGCAATGGAGATTATCATATAATCCATCAATAAATGCTAGGGTGATTGCACCAACAAAATGGCGTGGGCATGATTGATCGTTCATGTGAGCCCCATCCTATATATAGTTTCAGAGTATCTGAGAGTTGCTATGTTAAAAAATACAACTGTCCAATCATATGGTCAAAGCAATTTTGGGCCCATGGGGGACCCACAAAATGAAAGGTTGACCATGCATACTCATCCTTCGGACTTGCCCAACCATGATTTTTTATCATGCAGACGTGTATAGAGCCTTGTTTATCTCTACACAAGCACAGCTTTGATAGGTGCTTAGATCCGAGCTTTCTATAAGGTGGGCCTCACTGATTGGATCTTCTAGCTCAAAAATCATGCAGGGTAACTCCTCAAGTGGGCCACAATGTATAAAACAAACTTCTATCTAAAACATTTTTTTCCAGCCATCCATTTGTTGTGTGTCCGCCATTTTGAAAGTGGTGGTGCATCTATCCAGACCATCCAAATTGTGGGAAAGGTGTGGATGGAGCAGGTATCTAACATCCATCTGATAAAGGAATCCTAACCGTCCAATTATGTCTACTGGATGAACTGTTAAAAATAAATTAATAAGTATTCCAAATTCGAAGGTAAAAATCAAATGGCTCCTATCATATCCTTCGTGTACTTTTTGTGTATGCTACATCCACCAGTGGTTCAAAGATTTGGGTGGTCTGGATCGACCTACAACCATGCCACATATACTATTAAAGAGTGACAAATAACAGCTACAGCAGATATTATCGCTGTGGGAGAAATTTCAATACTTACAAGTAGGCCATAGACCTTAAATTGCCGATGAATGCTGGCAAAGGACCCGTTATGTAGTTTTGTGAAAAATCCCTGCAATGTATAGAAAACGGTACTTGGTGATGTGTGACACGTGTGTAAAGATTAAAGATGCTCATCAGGTGGGCCCCACAATGTTGATTTTCCTCTAAATTGATAGGCCACACATGTAATAGACCGAGCCCACTATAGCTAATTTCTGCCCCAAAGTTCTATCGTTGATCATAACCTTCGATTAATGGATATTTGTCCATAAATGAATTCAGACCATTGAATGGCTTTCATTTCAACTCTACATCAAATATCCACCAATCAGCCACTCAAGAAGTTAATATAAGTGTAGGTTTTGATCCACAATCCATTTAAACTGGGCCCCAACATTTGGACGGTTGATCTGGTACCACCACAACAACAACAACAATGAAAAAAATAGGGAGGAGGCGAATCCGTACAGATTTGTGAGGAAAGTCAGGTTTTGGAGCTCTTCCGGAATTGGCCCTATGACGTTCAACCCTTGCAGTTTGCTGAAAGCAAGAAAAATAAAATGTAAGTAGGGTCCAAAGGACCACCCAAATCAGTAGTCCACTACACCTTTAAGTACATGTGTTATTTATCCTCAATGATCCCAGCCATTCATCTGGCGGTTACCACTATGGATGAGCCATTATACAAAGATCAAATCGATCAGGCAATTCTAAACATCCAAGGCCCACCAGACGGTCTACTTGATAAATAATATTTCCTTACAAAGATAGCATATCTGAGTGTACACTTACATTTGGGTTATGTGGCAGGTGGATCCACCGTTGAATGAGCAATCACATATGATTCCAGGGTTGATCGGTGATGAACCAAGGGCAACCCCGCTACATGGCTCTCCGCTTATGTTCCATTCATTAGAAGCAGAACGACCCCAATGTTGGAAAATGGCATTAACAGCTCTCACTGTCCATACACATTAAAAAAATGTTATAAAAAGCCTAAAGGGGTGGGCCATCACTAATCAACGGCTGTTGGGAAGCAGAAAAAAAAATGGAAAATGAGTTGGAAACTACCATATTTTCGACTGTGTGGGGCCCAACCATGATGTGCATGTGGAATCCAAACCGTGAATATGGTGTATCTCCTCGTGTGCAACATACATCCCAAGTATCATCAGCTTTGGATATGCTTCATGTTTGGGATAGGGCCTAAAATTAGGATAGATGGAGTGGATAAAATACATAAATCACGGTGGACCCCACAGACTTTACTCAGTACGCAATCCGCTTCCATGTACATGCACCGGCATGTTCCAGTGGATTATATATATATGTACCATATAGTGTATGAGTCTGAGATCCAAGCCATAAATAACGTGGGCCCAACATGTAAATTCTCTCGTGAAGAAACTAGGCTGTTTCCTAATCAGGTGTGCCACAATTTCGTTACAAAGTTTTTAGCCATATGTTTTTTTTTAGTAAATTGTGGTCAACTTGATTAACTGAATGGCATGAGATTTGTGCCAGACCGTCAAAATAGTAAAGCCAATTTGACGGATGGCTAGGATAGCATGCCTATGTGCCGCTGTGGTTCATATGGTCGCGTGTAGGTGAGATGCCAAACACATGCATATGGACAATGGATCCTCCAATCCCGTTCTTAAAAACATCCATGTTAGCCATGCTAGGCCTGGCAAAATTTCACACGAAACCGTTAACCCGCACCAAAAAACGGTTGGCGTTTTCCTCCTCATGCAAACAGAGGAGAGAGAGGATTCACTTTGCTGTCCGACCGGTTGGTGTCTCTGGCCGATCGGCCGGACAAAGTGGCTAGAAACCACAAAATCGCTGGATGATTTTTATGAAGGCCGACCAGTCGTCCGACCGGCTGGCCTAGGTGAGAGAGAGAGAGAGAGAGAGAGAGAGAGAGAAAGAGAGAGAGAGAGGAAGAGAAAGAGGGAGAGGAAGCTTGTTTGTAGATGAGGCATTGCTCGTGAAGGTGATTCCCGGTGCAACGACGTCTCAACTCTTCAACGTCCTCGTGCTCAGGTGAGATCTCTCAGTTTTCTTGTCCTTTCATTGTTATCCATCCCTGTGTGGGTGAAGAAGGTTTGATCCAAGCGATGTGTGCTTGTGATCGGTTGTAACAGTTCTCTAAGATAGTGGATTGTTGATCTGGACTAAGTCCCGTGGTTTTTACCTCTTTCAAAGAGTTCAGGTTGTTTGAACGGTGTAGGATTGATTCTGAATTATGGAAGGTGGCTCATCAAGAATGATTAGTTTCAATGGATCCAACTGGACCATATGGAAGGCTAAGATGGAGGACTTGCTTTATTGCAAGGACCTGTATGCTCCAATTATAGGCGTATTAGCGAAGACGAAGGATATGTCAGATGATGATTGGAAGAAGCTAGACCGAAAGGCGGTGGGGTTCATTAGACAATGGTTGAACGATTCAGTTTTCCACTATGTGTCTACAGAGACCTCAGCCGCTAGCCTATGGCAGAAATTGCAAGGGCTGTATGAGAGGAAGACAGCCGGCAACAAGATATTTCTTATTAGAAGACTTGTAAATCTTAAGTTCAAGGATAATGGTTCTGTGGCTGAGCACATGAATGAACTCAACAACATTGTGAACCAACTCTCCGCTATGAAGATGGTCCTGGACGATGAACTACAGGCTTTGCTATTGCTTAGCTCATTGCCTGATAATTTGGAGACATTAGTGGTGTCTCTAAGTAACTCCGAGCCAGGCGGAAAGATATCCATGGAACAGGTAACAGCTTGTCTCTTTAATGAAGAGACAAGGAGGAAGTCTCTAGGGTCTACTCAGCAAGAGGCCCTTGTGACCCAGGATCGGGGGAGAGGAAAGGAAAGAACGGAAAGGGCGAGAAAGCCCGAGAGAAATTCAAAGGCAAGTCTAATGTCAGGAAAGATGTTGAATGTTGGAACTGCAGCAAGAAGGGCCATTACAAAAATGAATGTCACAAGAAAAAGGATCAGAAAGGAAAAGGGAAGGAAAAAGATGATGAATCAGATTCTACTACGGTCGCCTCAGATGGCGACATTGTAGTCATTCTCTCAGCAGATCATGATGTTTATCTCACGGTTGCGAATCTGGACACAGATTGGGTGGTCGATTCGGGAGCGTCGTTTCATGCAACTCCACGAAGGGATTTCTTCACAAGTTACAAGCAAGGCAGCTATTGTACAATGAAGATGGGGAACTCTGGAGTGTCCCAAATTGTGGGAGTTGGTGATATTTGTATAAGGACCGATATAGGCTGTACATTGGTTCTAAAAGATGTGAGACATATTCCAGACATTCGCCTCAACTTGATGTTGACGGAAAGGTTGGATGTAGCCGGCTATGAGAGTCAGTTTGTTGGTGGGCACTGGAAGCCCATCAAGGGTTCGATGATCGCAGCAAGAGGGAAGATGTATTGCACCCTATACAAGACATGTGTCAGTATATGCAAGGGTGAGTTGAACACAGCAGAAGATTCAGCGACAGACATGTGGCACAGACGGCTCGGCCACATGAGTGAGAAAGGGCTTCAGCTACTAGCGAAGAAGCACCTCCTTCCAGAGTTGACAGGTACACCTCTTAAAACCTGTATTGATTGTTTATCAGGGAAACAAAATAGGGTTTCATTTGTAAAAACTACTTCTCATGTTAAGAAAGTACATCCATTAGATTTGGTTTATTCTGATGTTTGTGGTCCTATGAGGACTAAAACATTGGGTGGGGCATTGTACTTTGTTACTTTTATAGATGATGCATCTAGGAAGGTTTAGGTTTATGCTTTGAAATCCAAAGACGAGGTCTTTAGTGTGTTTAAAACTTTTCATGCCATGGTCAAGAGAGAGACAGGTAGATCATTGAAGTGCATTCGCACTGACAATGGTGGTGAATACATTGGCGACTTCCATGAGTATTGCAAGTCCCTAGGTATACGGCATGAACAGACGGTACCCAAGACCCTCCAGCACAATGGTGTCTCTGAGCGTATGAATCGCACCATTGTAGAGAGAATCAGGTGCATATTATCCCATGCGAAGTTGCCCAAGATGTTTTGGGGAGAAGCAATGCACACAGTAGTGTATCTGATAAACAGGTCTCCATCAGCCCTTTTGAATGGAGAAGTACCTGAGAAGGTGTGGACTGGACGTGATCCTTCGTACAGTCATCTCAGGGTATTTGGATGCAGGGCATCCGTTCACGTACCAAAGGACGAGAGGTCCAAGCTTGATACGAAGATCAGGCAGTGTGTGTTCTTGGGGTATGGTGATGAGAAATTTGGCTTCAGGTTGTGGGATCCGACCGAGAAGAAGCTAGTCAGGAGCAGAGATGTGGTTTTCATTGAAGATCAGTGTATAGAAGACATTGGAAAGCCAGAGAAGACCCAGCCCAGTTCAGATGAGCTGGAAGATTTGGATGCCACTACTCCTCCCGTGGTGCCTGATGATGGGGGAGTACAGCAAGGTGCAGAGGATGAGGGAGTTTTTACAGAAGATGGACAGGGGGAGCAGCCCCCACTTGATCCACTTGTTGAGCCACAGGTGAGGAGGACATCTAGGGACAGGCACCCGTCCAATAAGTACTCGCCGCATGAGTACATTATGCTTACTGATGGGGGAGAGCCAGAAGATTATTCTGAGGCTCTAGCCAACGAGCATAAGGGGGAGTGGTTGAAAGCTATGCAAGAGGAGATGGAATCCTTGCATAAGAACCACACATATGACATGGTAAAATTGCCTAAGGGCAAGAAAGCTCTGAGCAACAAGTGGGTGTTCAGAAAGAAGATTGAGCAGAAGAATTCACAGACAAGGTACAAAGCCAGACTCGTGGTGAAAGGTTTTGGTCAAAGGAAAGGAATAGACTTTGATGAGATATTCTCACCAGTGGTGAAGATGACATCCATACGGATGTTGCTAGGGTTGGCGGCTAACATGGATCTGGAGATAGAGCAGTTAGATGTTAAAACTGCCTTCCTCCATGGTGACCTGGAAGAAGAGATCTATATGCGACAACAAGAGGGGTTCGAAGTCAAGGGCAAAGTGCATATGGTGTGTAGGCTTAGGAAGAGCTTGTATGGGCTGAAACAAGCTCCTAGGCAATGGTACAAGAAGTTCAACTAGTTCATGTTGACACACGGGTATAATAGAATGGAGTCAGACCACTGTGTGTTCACTCACAGGTTCTCAGATGGTGATTTCTTAGTTCTGCTCTTATATGTTGATGACATGCTCATCATAGGAAAGGACATCAAGAAGATTGACGGGCTGAAACAGGAGTTGGGCAAGTCGTTTGCGATGAAAGACTTGGGCCCAGCCAGACAGATCCTAGGAATGGAGATAACCCGTGACAGAAGCAGCAGAAGGCTTTGGTTGTCACAGGAGAGGTATATTGAGAAAGTCCTAGAGCGGTTCAATATGAATGCAGCGAAGCCGGTCAGTACTCCACTGGATGGTCACTTCAAATTGAGCGACAAGCAGTGTCCCAAGACGAAGGCAAAGGTGGAAGAAATGCAGAAGATACCCTACGCCTAGGCAGTTGGAAGTTTGATGTATGCTATGGTATGTACGAGCCCAGACATAGCATATGCAGTTGGTGTTGTCAGCCGGTATCTTGCCAATCCTGGCAAAGATCATTGGGCAATAGTGAAGTGGATACTACGGTATCTGAGAGGCTCATCCAGGTTGAGCCTATGCTATGGTGACGGAAAGCCTGTGTTAGAGAGTTACACAGATGCAGATATGGCAGGTGACATAGATTCCAGGAAGTCCACATCGGGTTTCATGTTCACGTTTGCTGGGGGAGCGGTTTCTTAGCAGAGCAAGCTACAGAAGGTCATAACATTGTCGACAACAGAGGTCGAATACATTGCAGTCACAGAAGCATGCAAGGAGATGCTTTGGATGAAGAGGTTCCTACAGGAACTTAGCCTGAAGCAGGAGAAGCACGTGGTTTATTGTGATAGCCAAAGTACGATACACTTGAGCAAGAATCCAAGTCAGCATTCCAAGTCGAAGCATATAGAGATACGGTATCACTAGATCAGGGATACTTTGAAACAGAAGGTGTTACAGCTTGAGAAGGTACACACGGACGATAACTGGTCAGACATGATGACCAAGGCTCTTCTCAAGGGAAAGTTTGAGGCTTGTAGAAGCCGGGCTGGCTTGAAGATGGTGAACTCCTCCTGAGTCGGAAAAGTGAGAGATTTATTGATGTTTTCCTCCTCATGTAAACAGAGGAGAGAGAGGATTCACTTTGCTGTCCGACCGGTCGGTGCCCCTGGCCGATCGGCCGGACAAAGTGGCTAGAAACCACAAAATTGCTGGACAATTTTTTTGAAGGCCGACCGATCGTCCGACCGGTCGGCAGATAGGTCAGGCTATGTGTTTTTATACACAGTTTCTCTCTGGACTATATTTTGGTGGGTCCGACCGGCCGGCGATTTTGGCCGACCGGTCGGAGGTGTGCGCGGATTGCTACTGCAATTTCCAAATCAGGCTAGGACTCTTACAAATCTACATATATGGAGTTCTAATTCGGGATTTGTTATTCCCACAAGTTGTTCTACACGTCCTAGGTGAGAGAGAGAAAAAAAGAGAAAGAGAGGAAGAGAAAGAGGGAGAGGAAGCTTGTTGGTAGAGGAGGCATTGCTCGTGAAGGTGATTCTCGGTGCAACGACGTCTCAGCTCTTCAACGTCCTCGTGCTCGGGTGAGATCTCTCAGTTTTCTTGTCCTTTCATTGTTATCCATCCCTGTGTGGGTGAAGAAGGTTTGATCCAAGCAGTGTGTGATTGTGATCGGTTGTAACAGTTCTCTGAGATAGTGGATGGTTGTTGAACCTCCAATTTATACATTTGCCAACCCATTACATCACATTATATGCATGGTTTTCATGTTTAAAAGGCCCATCTAATGCATGTTTTGTGATTGTAGGAATGAGAGTGAACTTCACCCAATTGGAGACCAAAAGACCATGTTTAGGAGCCTTTGATGAAGGTCCAAGGTGGACCAAAGAAAGAAGAAAGCAAGGACGTGAGAAGCAAGGAGTTCAAGTCCCAGGAGGCTACCTAGCCTCCTACAGCTAGTTTTTCTTCCTTTTCTTAGTTTTAGTTCTAGTTTTAATATGTTTTTCCTTAGCTAACCTCTTAGCTAGAGCTAGAGGTGAAATTTGTAGTTGGTTTCAATGCTTTAATTCTTTTATTTCAAGTACCATTTTCTTAAATTTGGATTTTGAACTTCTAGTTTAAATAAAGTTTGGTTTTTTAGAAGTTTTATGAGAGTTTGTGTGCTCCGGACATGAGTTCCTTGCAATTCTCTAAGATTACCATGATTGGGTTGTTTGAATTCGAATTGTAGTAACCCTTGAGCATGCAATTGTCCATAGGCATTGCTGTTACTCCAAAGGCTACAAGTTCAAGTTCTATGTGCTTCATTAGAACTAGAAATCTGATTTCCAGATTTAAGTGGGACTATTTGTGCTTGAATGTTATATCTTCCAATTAGATGAGAGATAGGACTTTGATTCTAATTGTGTTGTACTTGGATGAATGGATTGGCATTAGACTACTACAATTGGATCCTTGATGCTCTAGTTCTTCTTATTTTCAGATTTTCCTATTTCATGTGAAAAACTACTTTCTTAAATTTCTTAGATTCTAGTTATTAGAGTACTTGGAATTGTTTACCTCTTTCCCTGTGGATCGACCTCGATCTTACCGAGATTTATTACTATATCGCAACCTTATACTTGAGGCGAGCGAATAAGTTTTTGGTGTCGTTGCCGGGGAAAAGGTTAAACGGTTCTAATTTTTCTAGTAGCTATAGAGTAATCTTAGTTAGGTAGTATTTTCAGTTTTTATAGAAGTAGATTTTCTGTTTTTTTTAGATTACTAACAATTTTTTTTTATTTTGTAGGACATTGTTGCTGACATAGATCTCACTCTATTGGGTAACATCTCCCCATCTTTCTTCTTTTTGTTCTTTTTCCTAGATTAGGGTAGTTTCCAATTTCTTAAAATTTCATCATGTATGATTGGACGAATGGTGCGTACAAGTACCTTTTGGAGGATGAGACATCGGATTGGGAGACCCAAAATCTTTATGATTGGAACCATTATAAGCATAAGTATTTTTCTGAGATTCAATCAACCTCCACTATCTCCCCACGTAAGACGATGCGTGATTACATTAATGAAAACAATACACATATTGAGACACAACGTCAGACGATGGGGAAATACCGGAATGAAGCAAAATTGGATAACCATCCGGGAAAAACATTACGTGATTACCGGATTGAAAATAACATGAGTGTTCCACCGGTTATGGTAGGAGGTGTGCAACAACAAAAGGGACAGGTGAATAGTAGCCAACCGGTTAAGACAATGCGTGATTACTTGTATTGATATGCCTATCAACCATCATATAACTTTTTATCCTACAATGCGTACGGTCTTAATTGGGAAAACCACCATTCTCCTTGTTCAAGGGAGGAACCAACCATGGTTATTAACAATCACCCTAAAACGCCTTCCTCTTTTGATGATAAGTATACACAAATGCTTGAGGAAATATGGAATGAGTATGTGGATGAACAATTAAATCAAGCTTCCCCACCATCTTATGAAGACGTTGAGCCCGAAATTAGGGGCATCGAATCAATCCCCTCTAATGAGGATGATGGGGCTACCCAAGTCCCACCTTCTTCGGATTTAATGGATAGACTTTTAAAGGAGATTGAATTCGATGATCCCAATGTCATCATCAATTATGGTGAGTCCACTATCTCTTTTGGATGCTTTGAACTTAATGATGAAGAGATTTCAATGACGGTTGACGAACCCGAGGAATCCATAAAATTTAAAAGTGGTAGTGGGGTTGCCTACAATGAGGGTTTGGTGAATGGTTATGAACCTATGGTTTCTTTTTCCCAAGGGCATAATGATTATGAGTCTCTAGAGGATATGCATGCTAGAGAGACAGCCGAAGTTGATATTTTTGAGTCACTCCACCGACTTGCCATGTTTAATTTTAATGTGGAGAATGAGACTCCCATGAGTGAAAATTCAGATTCTTTGGACAAATGCTTGGCTCACTTTGAAAATTCAAACGACCCCATTATTCAAGAGATTGTTAAAGCCTTGCATACTTCCGACTCGGTGCCTCATACTAGTTATGGAGAACCTAGTTTGGAAGAATTCCACTCCATGGAGGGAGAGTCCCTCACCATCGAAACTGAATTTTTGCACTCACTCAAGCAAGATCATGATCCTTCATCCGACTATCTCGATTTCCTAGAGGAATGCTTGGCCCAATCTTATGATCTTGATGATGAGATGGTTAAGGAGTTGGACATTTTGTTAGACACGGTGTCGGTGCCTGAAGAACACCATTCCACTATTTTACACTCTTTACCATTGTTTGTGGAAGCACCATAAAATTCTGAATTTGCGGAGGAGACATCTTTAACCAATGAAAACTTGATAAATGTCTCTCCACCATCATGGGTCCTTCAGCCCAGTGAAAATTCTGATTGGGATGACCCATTTTTAATCAATCATAACCCAAATCAGAATTTGAGGAGATATCTTTTTGCTGCTCTTATCTCCTCCTATGATGCATGTGGTGCACATAAATATTGGACTTCAATGGAGACAAGCACCCATGTCTACTGTCGAGCAGGACTTTGGATGGTCCTCATGAGAAATTTATTGAAATTCATGAAGATCCTGCTCAAATTTGATCATGTAGTCGATCAGACTAATCAAAGGTAGGTAGGTAGGTAGGTTAGGATTTATTTTTTCTGAAATTAGGATTGAATAAGTCTCATCGAGACAATGGAAGATGCTAGCATTGATCAACTTACTACCTCAGGTATTCTCATTCTCACTCTCCTTTGTTTTATTTCATTGCTCTCATGTCATGCTTATTGTATATCTTGTTACATTGAGGACAATGTAAGATTTTGGTTGGGGGGTGAGATGAGATCCTTCATCTAGCACGATGCAACATTTCGAGCCTCATATGCGCAAATTTTTTTGAATTTTCTAAAATTTCAAAACTCTTTTAGAAAATCTTATTTCCATGCATTCGAGATGATAGGAGTATAAGAAGAGGCGATACGAAGTGTGTGAGGTTGTAAGTCTTGAATTTCTCCCAACATAATGGTTTTATATGTTAGTTCCCCTATTGTTGTGATTGATAGAAAATTTGAACACCTTTACACCAAGTTCACATTACACGATTTTCATGAGTTGAAAGGATTATGTGATTTGTGGATTAGCTAGACTTTGATTTAAGGTGTTGAGAAACTAAGCCGGGGTACTTTGTTCATCCTTGTCCATGGGAAAATAACGAAAGATATGGATTTCTAAAAATCCTAACTAAATTAAAAGAAAAAGGAAAAGAAAGGATGAAATCGGGAATGATGGAAAAATGGTGGAAAATTTCGAAAAGGGCTACCTATTACCAACCGGGGGATGGTCTACCCGTAACCAAAGCCGGAAATGGGACGTAGTGTGAAAGCCGTCGGAAGGACGGTAAGGCAAATTCCTGTCATAGGCTTGTTGTTGCTCTATACACCTTGAGATCTATAGTTTAGTTGATCTATGAAGAAGATAATCCCAGAAACTAATGAGATGAACTTTCACTATGCACACTAGGTTGAAGTTGTTCGAGTTCTTCTATTTATCAATCAATCAGCGGGAATTTCATAGAGACACTTATTATGCTTTAAGAGTTTAAGGTTTCAACTTCTATCACCTAATTTCTCCAAATTTTATACTTGTATGTCTTGGAGTGGATAGAAACATGGTTTTTGAAGGAGAGTTAGTTTTGGAGGTTTGAACTTATTCACGCATGTTTTGCTCGGGACTAGCAAAAAGCTGGTTGGGGGGTGTGTTGAACCTCCAATTTATACATTTGCCAACCCATTACATCACATTATATGCATGGTTTTCATGTTTAAAAGGCCCATCTAATGCATGTTTTGTGATTGTAGGAATGAGAGTGAACTTCACCCAATTGGAGACCAAAAGACCATGTTTAGGAGCCTTTGATGAAGGTCCAAGGTGGACCAAAGAAAGAAGAAAGCAAGGACGTGGGAAGCAAGGAGTTCAAGTCCCAGGAGGCTACCTAGCCTCCTACAGCTAGTTTTTCTTCATTTTCTTAGTTCTAGTTCTAGTTTTAATATGTTTTTCCTTATCTAACCTCTTAGCTAGAGCTAGAGGTGAAATTTGTAGTTGGTTTCAATGCTTTAATTCTTTTATTTCAAGTACCCTTTTCTTAAATTTGGATTTTAAACTTCTGGTTTGAATAAAGTTTGATTTTTTAGAAGTTTTGTGAGAGTTTGTGTGCTCCGGACATGAGTTCCTTGCAATTCTCTGATATTACCATGATTGGGTTGTTTGAATTCGAATTGTAGTAACCCTTGAGCATGCCATTGTTCATAGGCATGGCTGTTACTCCGAAGGCTACAAGTTCAAGTTCTATGTGCTTCATTAGAACTAGAAATCTGATTTCCAGATTTAAGTGGGACTATTTGTGCTTGAATGTTATATCTTCCAATTAGATGAGAGATAGGACTTTGATTCTAATTGTGTTGTACTTGGATGAATGGATTGGCATTAGACTACTACAAGTGGATCCTTGATGCTCTAGTTCTTCTTATTTTCAGATTTTCCTATTTCATGTGAAAAACTACTTTCTTAAACTTCTTAGATTCTAGTTATTAGAGTACTTGGAATTGTTTACCTCTTTCCCTGTGGATCGACCTCGGTCTTACTGAGATTCATTACTACATCGCAGCCTTACACTTAAGGCGAGCGAACAATGGTTGATCTGGACTAGGTCCCATGGTTTTTACCTCTTTCGAGGGTTTTCCACGTAAAAACTCCTTGTGTCGTGTGGTTGTTTGTTTACTCTTAATTATTGCATTATCCTAGTCCATAATTCTAGTGCATTGGGGGGCGAGATCCTCAGGCTTGTGTGAAACGCACCCAACAAAGTGGTATCAAAGTCAGGTTGTTGGGCCGGTTCCACCTCAAAATAACTAGTCATTGTTAAGGGGCCTCTTCCCAATATATAGCCCAGTAATCTCCCCAGCCTCTAACCGATGTGGGACAAACCCAACAAAAACCAGTGTTCGGTCCAGATCATATCGAGTCGCTAACAGGTCAATGTTTCACCTGCGAACCCGTTTAACCCGTTGGCATAATGGTCTAAATCATCAAACCATAAACCTTGGCACTCCATCATATGCAATATTGCAATGTACAAGTGATTCTTCATCATCTTACTAGTGAATCATATTATTTACGGTGATAGGATGGGCCCACTAGGTGGACTAAAGCTGTATGTTGGGTCAGACTGTTAATTGTCCTCATCAACGGAGTGTCCATTTGATGAGTAGATTGGCCTAACGGGTTAAACGGATCGGGTTACAGGTAACTATTAATTAACAAATGGGTTTGGGTTTCTAGATTTCGACCCATAAATTAACGGGCCAAGTTTGGGTGAGCAAATTTTTGACATGACACGAACACGACACGGCACGAACATGGTTCAACACGATCCATTACCAGGCCTAATCTGCCATGGTCACGTCGGTGGCCAACGGTCACAAGTGAAGGCGTCATTGCACCCGGTCAGCATCACAGAGTCAAAAGATATGCAGTATACCATAATGGAAAGAAAAATTGAAAAGTTCAATCAGTCTCAGCCATGGGATAACAGACAATTTTTGAGGTGGTATCTCATCCACCGTACACGGTGTATGTATTTGACAATCTGGACCATTAATCAAATCGAGGGTTCCATTGTTGGTTGAAAATTGGTCGAAATTAGACCTGATCTAACTATCAAAATCGTCCTATCCTTTATAGTTGAATTTGGACGGTTGATGTTTATTAGCATTCATCCATTTTATATCCAGCCATTAATTGGATCATTTGGACAATTCAAGTAATCACTGCAATCCAATCATATAATGCATCCAAACACAGCCTAAGCATCTTTCCTGGACCATAGATGCGGCCGCCCGCGATTTGGTGGACACCCAAACACGCCAAAGACACCTAAATGATATTATCTCCCACTATACTTTTCTATATGCCATTTGGACTGGATTGGATATTCAAATCGAATGACTAGTAGATCTAGTTTAAATAAATTAAAAACTTTGGTATTGCATTCTACTCAGACCGTCCATTTTGTCCAGTGCACATTTCAGGGGCTGGATTGCATGATAAAATTAATTCTCTCATGATGGGCCCTAACAAAGAGATGGCTCAGATTGTTGATTAAACCTGCTTTATTTAAATGATCTTGATCATCCATTTGATAGGTTATTGATCCTAAATGGTCTGATTCAGTGTTCTTTGGACTTATGCTGCTCTAGATTATTTCTTTAGCTCTCATGATCAGCAACTCAGCATCATTTTCAGAGGGAAGAAAATATGAAAAAAAAACTTAGGCTCCAACCCTACATGTAGTGTACGGAAGATATAGACCATCAATCTGGTGGCCCACAGGCCACAGCATCGATGGGGGTTAGTACACACATTCCACATCCCACTGTTAGTACACACAACCACACTATTAGTCACACTTCAAATGTTAGCCACCCCACGATTGAGTGAAACAAGGTTATCTTCACTCAGTCTACCACTATACCAAAGGTGTGGGTGTTGATGAAAAATAATCTGCCACTGGGCATAAGTCCAATACCTAGTTGTTCAATTCATACAAACTTTGGTCCATCAACCGTAGTTGTTATGAATTAGAAGATGGAAGGCCGTGATTGCATTTTATTATTATTATTTTTTTTTTTTTTCTGATCAAACATCTGCATAGGAAGAAAAAAAAAATTAGTCATTTAAGCCTTATTCCAATTAATGAATATTCAAAATAGGATTCCTAAGAAATATCAGCAACCAACCAAACACAACCCTCGTCCTTTATCCAAGTTTGGGACCAGCAATGAGAGCGAGAGAAAGTTGCACTTGGGTTTCAATCAGAAGATTCAAAACAAGAAAGTTACACTTGGATTTCAATCAAAAGATTCAAAACAACAGAAAATATTATGAAGATGAAACTCTAAATTTTCATGAGAGAGAGATTGAGATACAAAGGATGCATACCTTCAGATGGGTCTGTTGTAGCATTAGTTGGAGCTTGAGCTTTGCATCTCTCCACCAAACACAAGAGACGTATGAAACAGAAGCAAAAGGCAAGCAGTGTATGAGATTGAGATTTTGGGATGGAACTTTTCATCATTCCATGCACCAGATCTGTACTGTAGCTAGGCCTTCCCATCTCATAAAAATATGGAACGTAGAATCCCAAAATCCTAAATATATATATATGGATTTCTCTTTCTATTACAAGGGCCGCCTCCTTGAATCTCTTCTTTGCTGGAAGTCAATACAGGGGCTTGGTAGATATAAGCGTGAGAGTAATGGGATATTTTAATCCCGCGGTGTACCTTACCTTTTCCTTACCTTTTCTTACTATCTCATTTGGAAAGTATCGATAGCAGATTGCATGAGCCGGCACATGCCTATAGGTATGTGTGGGACTCAAAGAGATGTCTGTGATAAATCCACTCCGTCCATCTATTTTTAAAGACCACAATAGGATAGGAATCTAAAATTCAGACATATCCAAAGCTCATGTGGGCCATTCCATATGAAACTGTTGGAATTGAATGCTTGGGGTGACAGAAGTTTTTTTATCAGTATGATATTTGTTCCTATAGTTTATCTGAGTGGTAATAATCATTTGAACGGTTTGGATGGCATATAAACGTCAAGTTAGCTCCAGGAAAGTTTCAACGTTGGATGTTTCCTTTCCCACTGTTTACGTTTGTGTAGTACTACCTGAGTTTTGGATTTGCCTGGTTTTTCGAGTTCTATCACATTGTTTTCTTTAAAAACCGATAGACGGAGTAGATTTGTCACGGACATCTCTGTGGGCCCCACACAGCCCCGGGCACATGTATATCTCTGTGCCCGGGGCACATGCAATATGCTATCTAAATTACCGGAGGCTAACCATGTGGAGGTGCGCTTTGATAATCCATACGGTCCAAATGTTGGTAGCCACTTTAATGGCTTCTAAACTAAAAGGGATTAAAAATCAATCGGTGGACATTTATTAGACGGTTGAGATAAAATAATAAAAAAAAAAAACCAACGGTCTGGATTCAGCAAAAAGTGCCCGTGAATCAGTGGTTAATATTGTTAAAACAATATTCTAAGTTTTGGGATGATGGCAATGTACAGTGGGTAATACAAATTGGGCAGTATCACTTGATTTAATATTGTGTGCCACGTGTAGTGCCTGCTTATCAACCATCATACTCAGCCGGATTATCATCAAACAGCTCCCCCCCTATTGCAGGGCCCACTTTGATTATTTATTCTATATCCACGCCGTCCATCCGTTTTGACAGACCAATTTTAGGGCTTGAGCCCAAAATGAAGCAGATCATGATATCAGGTAGATGGTTGATAAGCAGGCACTACACGTGGCACACCACAGACAATATGACTTAGGTGGGCCTCACCACAGACAATAATTGAGAGGGGCTACTCGCTCATTAAAACATTCATGATCATTTGTTGGGCCCACCGAGATGTGGTTCATAAATCTAGCCCATCCATTGTGTGTCCAACTTGGATGAGGGGTAAGACCAAGTTTCAACTGCATTCAAAAACTCATGTGACCTCTACCAAGTGCTTTTAGATGTTTTAGGCATGTCCTCACACGGTTTTAAATGGTATGCTCCGCCTTTGTTTCATATACGGCTGATTTTTTGGGATATCCCATAACCTAGAGGAGACCCATCATATGCACAGTGCTTATGTCCGATCCACATCATGGTGGGGCCACGCAGCTCGACCTCATAGTAAATTACCCCCCCCCCTCCATATAAATGGTCACCTCGTGTAGTTCTCATGAGAACTCATGAGCAATTTTTGAGAACTCATCACACATGATGTGAGTCCAAAATATAAGTGGTCCATGTGATGCAGTACCTCAAAAAAACCCCAAGGCTCAACTTTCAACCTCATCCAAAACTTTGATAGGCCATGGAAAAAGGAAACAATTCCCTCCTATAATTTGCCTCTCTTTCTGCTACAGGCCACCAAAGTTTTGAATCAGGTTGAAAGTTGGGCCCTAAAGATTTTTGAGATGTTGCATCACGTGAACGGTTTAGATTTTGGACTTACGTCACGTGTGATGAGTTTTCACTGGTGCGCAAGTGAGCTAATGAGTTCTCAAAAAGTGCTCACGATGGGCAGGTGAGCATTCCTCACATGGTAAAATATATATAGAGAGAGAGAGAGAGGGAGAGAGAGAATAGTCATGGATGAGCCAACCTATTAGAGTGGTTGCATGTCACATTCTCTTACCTGTCATTCTGAACTGTTTGGAAGTTAACCACTAGGTTGGTGGACATTGTGTGCAGGATTGTGTGAAGCACTGAGTTTGTGGGTTGACGTCACAAACCATATGTATATGTTATATCCATATTGTTAATCCATTTTTGCAAAAACATTTTAGGACATGGGCAAAAACAATAAGGCGGATCAAAAAATCAAGTGGGCTACATCACAAAAAGCAGTGGGAATTGAATGACTGTCATTGAAAACTTCTTAGGATTATAGAAGTTTTGGATAAGTTTATATTTATTTTTTCCCTTCATCCAGATTTGTGTGACCTTATGAACAGGTTTGATGGCAAACCAACATCATGGTGGGCCCTAGGAAGGTTTCAACAATGAACTTCACCATCCCCACTGGTTTCTGTGATGCGGTCCACCTGAGCTTTGGATCTGACTTGTTTCTTAGCACATGCCCTAAAATGATCTTGCAAAATGAATTAACGGTGTGGATATAACACATACATCATGGTGGGGCCATAGAACTTGGTGATATCAGTACGCCACCGAGGTGGGTAGTGTGCGTCACGCCATGCAATCTGATTCCCACATGGAGGTCTATCCACCCCGGCCACCAAGTGCACCTTCCCATGCATGTTAGGCCTAAGGCCCACATATTATCCCTTTTCGTGACTCAAGTGGGTCATACTTAGGAAACATTTGCAGGGTGAGTGTTATCTATACACTGCTTTCAATCGTACTGTCTACCCGAATCACAGGTGGTTGGACTGGACTCTGCAGTGAGGTGGTGCAACGCATCCACTTGGTTAGTCACACGATGTACCCACCCACGAGTAGTGTTAGTGTATCTCCTTAGCATTTGTACCTAAGACCTACTGTTGAAATGTGTAGGCATCTTCCAGGTGAGCTAGTAGGCTAGACATGTTCTTATTTGTTCTAAAAAGAACTTTTTTTTTAGTAGGATAGACATGTTCTTATTTGTTCTAAAAAGAACTTTTTTTTTTATAGTCATGCAATGCACCCACACAGTTAGTCACACAATGCATCCATCCAACGGTGGAGTTTGCATGTCTCGTTAGCACTCAACTAACCTGAGACCTACTGTTGAAACGCCCAGATACCCAACGAGTACTTGAATTTGAGCAGTCTTAAAATACAAGGTCCAGGCCTATCAAGACCCGAACTTCGTTGACCCGAAACCAGTTAACCCAAGTTCAGTTACTATAATACCGGACCGTTGACAGTAATTAAAGGGTCTTTTTCATATAACTTACTGCCTTTTAGGTTATTTAAAAAATAAAAATAAAAAAAGCGTTAGGCATCCGAACGCCTGATGTGATATTCCATTTTCGTTGTATATGGTTATTGGTTCTTAAATCGTATTAATAACGAGAAGGCCTGTCAGCGTGCAGGATCCAAAGCTAAGTGGGGCCCACCATATTGTTTATGAAAAATCCACTCTGACCATATGCTTTTTCAGATCATTTTAGAGAATAATCCCAAAAATGAGGCAGATCCAAAACTCAAGTGGGCCACACAACAGAAAAGAGGAGAGATTGTATGCCCACCGTTGAAACATTCGTGGGGCCACAGAAGTTTTGTATCAGGCTAATAGTTTTGTTCCTTCGGTTCATCCCAGTGGGAATGACCTTATGAACGGTTGTACCACTTTATGAACGGTTTGGATTGCATGTAAACATCATGGTGGAGCTTAGAAAGGTTTGAATAGTAAGAAACCCCTTTGCCCCACTTGAGTTTCAGATCCACATGATTTTTGGTCTTATATCTTAAAATGAGATGGAAAAACGGATGGATGGGATGGGTTTCTCAAAACATCACAGTGGGCCCCACTTGCGGTACGGTCAATATGGTCGAGCCATTCAAATAACGTAACGTCAGAAATTGAGAGAGAAGATTCGGTGAGGGCCGGCCACACCCAACACGGTCCGGCCCTGACCGTGGGACCCACCTTGATTTACGTATTGTATATCCATGTCATCCGTCTATCAGGGCCACCTTGATTTACATATTGTATATCCATGTCATCCGTTAGTTTTTTAGATAATTTTAGGACACAACCCCAAAACATGAAGCGGAACCAATTCTCATGTGGCCCAAATTAAATACAGAAAACACTTATGATTGGCCATTAAAAACTTCTTGGAAGCAATAGAAGTTTTTTCGTTAAGCTGATATTTATTTTCTCTCTTCATCCAGGTATCAGTAACCTCATCAATAGGTTTCTTTTTCTTTTTCTTTTCTCTCTCTCTGTTTTTTTATTTTTATTTCATGCACACATCCTCACACCCCCACACACCACCAATGGATGCTTGAACCCATGACCCTCACACCCACACACGCCACCAGTGGATTCTCGAACCCATGATCTTAATGTTGAAACTTTGTAGGTCTACCAGTATGCACTGTTTCCTATGGTGCGGCCCTCCGGAGGTGTGGATCAGCTTATTTTTTGAGATCATGCTCTAAAATGAACTAGAAAAATGGATGGAGAATATGCGAATATACAATACATGCATCAAGGTGGGCCCACTGTGAGGGTTGCACTGTGTTGGGTGTGGCTGAGGTGGCACTTAATCCGCTCCCGAGAAGATGGGATGTGGTCCTGGGGCTGGAAGCTAGATGGAGCCATCATGGTGTTTGTGAAAAATCCACACCATCCATACGTTTTGAAAGATCATTTTATGGCATAATCCCAAAAAGAGGCAGATCTAATGCTCAAGTGTACCACACCATTCTAATCCATTTTAAAGTTAAGATATTACCCACAGTTGAAACCTTCCCAAAGGCCCACATGTGATTTGGATGTGCCTCATGTTTTGGGCTCATGGCCTAAAATAAGGTGGCAAAATAGATGGACAACATCCATCACACACATACATAAAAGTAGGCCTCATTGAATCTTTCTTATACCAACCCCCTTTTATTGGGGTTTAACCATAAAATGGTATGAGTGTATCCAACATTTAGACACCTTAATAACGCATTTCCATGATCGCTAGTCAAGGTCAAATAGGCAAATTTTTCTCCATATTTACAATCGTGAGGCATTTTGTTTTAAATATTTTAAAAGCATGCATTTTTTAAAAAATAGCCTAAAAGACAAGTGGTTATATAGGAAAACATAAACTTAAAAATTGCTTAAGGTTTCTTGGAGAAAATCTGGATTTAGTTTGGTTGACACATTGAGTTTTGATGCAAGTAAGAAAAGTTTTATATTATAATTTGGTTCACGCCATGATTTTTCTGGGGAAAGACTAATTTGGTGGGTCATGATATCTCCATCACGGTTGGATCTCTAGATATTCTTTTAAATAGCAAAAGTATAGTTTGCTTACTTTGATACTCTGGTTGCCTGTGATGGATGATACACATGCACTGAGAAATTACTAAGAAATTGCATGTTTGGCATATTATTAATGCAAATTAAACTGTGTACAACTTTTGGGTACTAGTTTAGATGGAAAAAAAAAAAAAAAAAAACGCTTAGTTAAGGATTGGTGGACATTCATTGGACGGTTAGAAATGAAAATATCACAATGGTCTTATTAAGGAAACATGTGTCCATGAATCGGATGTTTGGATTGGTCAAGAAAATCTGATTTTTTCACTGTAAATTATCGACCTGGGTTCCACAACTTAATAGGTATAATTCGAGTTAATACATGACACGTGTACTATTTCTAATTGTCTGCGTATCAAGCATCATACGCAGCCAGAGTATCACACAAACTCCCCATTCACTAAAATCTCAGGAAGGGCCCACGTCATCAGAGCTATCAAAAGCAAGAAAGAAGGCCCCCACCCAAGTTGCATCTTATGAATACAAGTTATTCAAATTAAACTGTCCAAATCATGGACCCAGTTTAGATTAAGCAAGTTGCATCTTATGAATACAAGCTATTCAAATTAAACTGTCCAAATCATGGATCCAGTTTAGATTAAGGAACCGAAATTACACTTACACCATTGGTTAGGTGGATAATTATTGGACGGTTAAAAAGAAAAAATATCCAACCACCCTATTTCAATAAACAAGTATATACGAATCAATGGGATTGTTCAATTAATGTAATTTTAGATGTCTTTTATACAGTGGGCTCCACAATTTAGTGGGTTTAATTTGAGTTAATATACACCATGAGGACCCTAATACTTCGCTCTGTCCACTGTACACATGCAAAAAGGCAGATGGATGGGAAGCGATCATTCGGTAGGCTACGTCATGCATGGCGCATGTGTGCTTAGAAAAGTTTTTATCCCTTTTTTTTATCGCTTGTAGTTTCCATCGTATTTATTAAATATGCCATCTTACCCTTATTAGTAGGTTATAGAGATGGACAACCTATGAGCAACGAAACCCAAGAGAAAACTTAAGCTCTCTATCTCTCTCACAAAATACTCTCCCCTCTCTCTAATATAATCAGGAAACCTTGGACACCTTACGATGCCATTTAAGTCCGAATTCATGCCATATGTATAGCAAACAACCTAAAAATAGAAACAACTTATGCAAAATCGCGTAACTGCGTAAAACACCACTTATACAGTCGACCGATCGAACCCCATTGGCCGACCTGTCGGGTATAGCAAAAGCAGTTCAGAGAGAAAATTTTCAAATTCGACCTGTGCCGCCTCGACAGCCGACCGGTTTGAAACACCCGAAATTCTCCAGAGACCTTGCTGTGCTTCTGGGCTGAAATCAGACCGATCACCCGATCGGTCTAAGCGCCCAATTACTATACAGTTTGAACACTCCTCTAACATCGAGTACCCATTGTAGTGTGGGTGTGTGGGTGTGTTAAAGAAAAAAAACTATAAAAAATTTAAAAAAAAAAAAAAAAAAAAAAAAAGTTCCATGGCATGCCTTTATGAATGTGAAACCTCAAGGCCTTTTTTGGAATAACCAACAATTGTGAGGAATTTTCAGTAAAAATCCTTTTACTAAATAACACCTCTGCAAGAATGTCAGGAAAGTGATCTTTGTTGGACCTACGCATCAATTTTTAATGAAAATCATTTTACCAAATAATACTTTCGTAAGAATGTGGAAGAAGAACAACAAAAAGCTCAATGGGACCTTCACATCAATTGTCAGTGAAAAATTCCTTTACCAAATAATACCTCTGCCAGAATGTCAAGGAAGTACAACAAAAAGCTTCATCGGACCTATACATCGATTTTCAGTAAAAGCTCAACAAAGAGCTCGTGAACCTGGATATCAATTTTCAGTAAAAATCCCTTAATATACCAAATAATACGTTTGTGAGAATGTCAGGGAAGTGCAACAAAGAATTCCGTGTGACCTTGTAAATAGCACACCCTAGAACGGTGCCCCTTATCTTGGATCATGTGATGACTTATGAGCTTAGAAAAGTCCTTAAGAAATAACTCGACCTAACCGTAAAACTCTCAAAACCATAATAAGGCCCAACAGGCCCAACAGGGCCAATAAGTTCAGGTGCAATTTTGGAGTACAAACAGTGTCAAGGGCAACCCACATCACCCCGTTTCCATTCATCATGGACAGTGGCCTGCCATGGATTCACCACAGACATTGGTGGTAACTGGGACACCAAATAAGCTCGTTCCAGCGAACTCATACAATAAACAGGGGCCCAAGTGTTGCTATGACAAAAAAATGCGAAGGCCGTGAACGGGCAATAATCGCATCACCGCCCAAATTTTTGTAAATATGGATAAATTTTGGGATCTCTCCCAAGATCTTCCTGAATGATGGTTTGGGAAAACCAGAACGGCAATTCATCTTCCCTGAAGATGAAATTACCTATTGTTATGCCAAAATTTAGCATAACAAATGTTGATCAAGGATCTAGATCTTCGCCGTTCGGTGTTCACACGAGAATGAATGGCGTTGATGGAGTGACCTGCAATCACCACAAGAGATTGGGGGGTGCTGGTCGTGCCGGTGGAGGGCTCTCCGATGCTTAAGTTAGTACAGGAATTGATGGGAGTAGAAGTACTCTAGGGTTGTGTGTGATTAGAGTTGGACACGAACTGAGTTTGATCATTTGGATCGACTCGGTAAAACTCTGTTCAAATAGAAAGTATTCATGTTCAAACTTTGTTCGAACACACAGGGTCTGTTAAAAAAAAAAATTCGAGTCGGTTTCAATCACAGCCTTGTTTGACTCGACTCGACTCGACTCGACTCGAACACGACTCGACTCGACTCGTTCGTTCAACTCAGTTATATACGAGTCAACTCGACTCGACTCGAACACGACTCGAATATCGACCGACTCGACTCGACTCGTTCGTTCAACTCAGTTATATATATATATATATATATATATATATATATATATATATATATATATATATATATATATATATATATATATATATAAAGAGAGAGAGAGAGAGAGAGAGAGAGAGAGAGAGAGAGAGAGATGACAAATAAACATGATTGTGGGCCCTAGGAAGGTTTCAATGGTGCACATCATTCTCCTCACTGTTTCTTGTTGTGTGGTCCACTTGAGCTTTGTGTCTGCCTCATTTTTTGTTTAATGCCTTAAAATGAGTTGTACAAATGGATAGACGGAGTGGATAAAACAAATACATCATGGTAGGACCCACAGAGCTTTGACATTAGCTTGCTGGCTGGTGTTCGCGTCACCAGCCAACTCGCGTCCATGGATTGGGTTCTACCAGTCTACCCCCACCAAGACCTAGCTATCTAGAGACAAACGGTACCGTTAGTGCTTTGTAGGGCCCACAATGATATATTTGCTTATCCAAGCCATCCGTCCATTTTGTAAAGATTATTTATGGCATTATCCAAAAAATGAAGTGGATTGAAGGCTCAATTGGACCACACCACAAGAAACAGTGGGGATGTTAACTACCTATGTTATGGTTTTTTATTTAGTTAGTTAAAAACTTTAAACCTTGCAATTTGTCATTTGTGATATGTAATTTGTGAAAAAATCGATATTCACTATTCAATATTAGAAAAAATATTTTCTAGTGAAAAATGGCAAAATTATTCGAAGTTGTTCTAACTCGTAAAAATTGTCCGAAATCCATATGTTCAAACATGGCTGGGCCAGACCAAACCAAGTTTGAACAGAGTCGCCCTATTTGAATGTTTGTTCGAACATTGTTCAAACACACCCACTTAGCCGAACGATCCGATCTGGTCCATAATCAACTCGGATCGGATCGTTGCCCACCTCTATATGTGATTGCATACCTTAGGCTATAGAGGAATACTTCAATTTATAGGATCATCAGAGAGATTTAGGTGGATCCGTAGATCTTGTATACGTGTATGATGCCCAAATTTCTTGGGATAATCCTTATCTTGTCTGGATCCAACGGATTATTCGAGATAGACCTTAGCACGCTCAGATTCCTCAGAAGTCAGTTGTTATATCCGTACATCGATGTATAGCGGTGCGGGATGTGCTCAGGTCCATGGACGTCTGGTGCCTGAGGCTGAGGTCGAGTCCAACGGATGACGCAAAGGCCGACAGATGAGGCCGAGGCCGACGAATGAGGTCGAGGTTGACGGATGAGGCCGAGGCCTAGGCCTACAGATGAGGCTGAGGTCAAGGCCTACGGATGAAGCTGAGGCCAACAAATGAGGCCAATGTTCGCTTCCCCAAGTGTAGGGTTGCGATGTAGTAATAATCTCGGTAAGACCGAGGTCGATCCACAGGGACTTGTGTAGGAATTCACAAACACATCCAATAGTGTCTATTGAGAGCTAACAACCAGATTTTGTATGAAATTGATGTAAGTAACAACTTTGAATTAAATTGAAGGTAAACAATTATAAAAAGTCACTAGGGGTTCAAGGATCCACTTGTAGCAATCATTGATGTTCAATCCGCTGTGGTTTCTCATTCTCTAAACTAGAATCGATATTAAGATCTATCTAGCCGGATGATAGAACTGTTAAACCAACAATCTGTCATATGTATGAGCCTTGTGTATGATTCACTTAATGCAAGCTAGGCTGAGCATGCTTCAATTACATAGGTCAGTCCCAATTCCAATAAACTAAGTTCATAATCATGATCATCATTAAGTACTGTCACCAGACAAAGTTAGATCATGGTTTGAACTTGAATCAAATCATATGCACAGTCCCATACATAATTCAGAAAACTAGAAAAGTAGAACTCTGGTAAGAAGTCCCCACATGAAGATCATAGTACTAGAGCGTATTCCAATTCCTCGGATCATACAGGTCTAGACTAATACAAAGCAATTAAGAACTTAAGTAATTCTCCCAAACATCCATGAGTCATCATAAGACTAAGAAAAACTACTTAGAACTTGTATAAACTTCAAACCATTGTTCATAAACATTAAAACCAATCTTAAAACCAACTTAGAACGAATTGAAACATCTTAGATCCACTACAAGCTTCACCTCTTAGCCCTAGCTAAGAGGTTTAGCCGTTGATGATCCAAGGAAACATGAAACAACTAAGAAAGAACATAAAAACAGCAAAACAAACTAGAAGGAGTTGTGAAACTCCGAAATCCACTTCTGCCGCCTCCCACCTTGCTTAAACTCTTCTCAAATACCCTAGGAACGATCCCTAGGTGTCCTTTTATAGTGGAAAGGCTCCGCAACTTCGGAATATTCGAGAATTTACATAAAACTTACGCAATGCGCAGAGAAAATCGGCGCCAGAAATAGAAGGTTCAAATCTTACGCAGGCGACCGGTCACACGACCGGTCGCAGTGGCTGGACGACTGGTTGTGGATGCTGGACGACCGGTCTCAAAATGGCTAAAAAGTGTCCAATGAGTTTCGGGGATTTTCAATTCAGAAAATTAATTTAAGGATCGGTCGCACGACCGGTCGCAGAAGTGAACGACCGATCGCACGACCGGTCGTGAACAGTCTAGAGATTTGTGGCCTCTGAGTCTCCTCTGTGCATGTGCGGACCGGTCGGACGACCGGTCCTTGACCTTGGACGACCGGTCAGACGATTGGTCGTGGGCACCTTCTTCTGCTTTCTTTCTTCTTTTCTCTGACTTCTTTCTTTCGTTCTTTGACGCTTAGCCCTTTTGATTTTCTTTGCTTCTAGCTAGCATCTTTAAGTCTTCAATTGATGCTTCTTCTCTCTCATCCCTACAATCACAAATCCATGCATTAGTTTAGTCTATAAACCATAACAACAAGCATAATGAGTGATGAATTGGGGTTAGAATATGCACAATTAAGAGCTCAACAGCCAACCCCTATACTTATTAGCTTTAGTCCTTAGTTTCCACTTGGGAGTACTATGAGCCATATGCTCATTAGTTCTGGTCCTCGGCTCTCTTCTTATTTATGGTTAGTCGTCTTGCGCCTGACACTAGTGTTTGAGCTTGATGACTTGTTCCTAAGCCCGTGGGCTTTCCTCATGACCTGAGGTTAACTGGAATTTACCCATAACAATACCCCCCCAGTTCTATAGTTAGAAAGTCTGAGCACAAAACGTGAATTGTGTTCTCAGATTATCCGGAGGGATTCTTTTGTATAGCAAACTTTTTAGTGGCTTTAATGACTCATTGAGCTTATAAACAAACAGTCTAAACAGACTGCTTTTTAGCTTTTTGTGACGATTAATGAAAAATACATTTCCCACTTTACCTTGTGGATGTGATGCTTTGTCGACTTCGTTCGATGGTAGACTGTTTCACTCAGTCTTCAGTATTAAGTGGTCATTTAGCAAATAAAAAAGGAATTTATGCGCAATTATTAACCCTCTAAGCTTTTTGCACTTATTTATTCATCAAGTGAGTCATCAGTTTGTCTAAGCGGACTGAGCTCAATTGGAGCGCGCCTGAGGAGGCATCTTCTTTCATGATTCAGTCCGTCTATGCAGACTGTGCTAGCTAAAGAGCGTCTAAAGAGGTAGCTGAGGCTTTCAGGATACAGTCTCTTTAAGCAAATTGTGCTCAGCTAAAGTTCGCTTGAAGAGGCAGTTAAGACTTTCAGGATATAGTCTGTCTAAGCAGACTGTGCTCAGCTGAAGTTTGCCTAAAGAGGTAGATGAGGCTTTAAATCAGTTAGGCATAAAATGTTTTTTAAGTTAGTTGTCTAGCATCATCATCTTGAACTTTGGTTATATAGCAGCAAAAAAACTTTCATGTTTCTATTTCTGGTAGAAATTCCATGACGAAAACATCTTGTTTCTAATTTTTTTTCCTTTCTTTTTTCTTGCTTGATGGAAGTATGTGTGGGGTCCACCTTGTATTGACAATAGAACTAAAGTCGTTGGATCTGAAGAGCTGGAATGCATCACTGCCTGAACGGCTGGAGTTTTAAGCGGTGGATGATTGGCTTAATGGATGGCTGGAAAGGAATTGCATATGGACATTACGTGAGGTGCACGTGTGATGTCCCTGGAGTTACCAGGTTGTTGGACATTGGATACATGGTGAAGACGTATGAAGCTGGTGGAGATTGATGACCATTTTATGGAGGTGGATGTTGCGTTGGAACGCTTGGATCTTGCCATTGATGAGGTGAAAAATGATTGATCGACGAAGAAAAAAATAGATGAGAACGATCTAATCATTCCCATAGACGACGATATTCTGTTAACGCCAAAATTTGGCATAACAGATGTTGATCAAGGATCAACAGTAGATATTCGTCGTTCGATGTCCACGTGAGAATGAATGGCATTGATGGAGTGACCTACAATTACCAAAGAAGATCAGGGGGGGCCGATCGTGCAGGTAGAGGGCCCTCTGATGGTTAAGTCTGTACATGGACTGATGGGAGTAGAATCACTCTAGGGCTGTGTGTGATTGCGTACCTTAGGCTGTAAAGGAATACCATTATTTATAGGATTATCGGATAGATTTAGGTGGATTCGTAGATCTCTTATACGGGTGCGATGCCCGAATTTCTCGTGATAATTCTTATCTCGTCTGGATCAAGTAAATTATTCGAGATAAACCTTATCATGCCCGGATTCCTCGAACGTCGGTTGTTATCTCCGTACATCGATGTATGGCGATGCGAGATGTGCTTAGGTTTGTGGACGTCTGGTGCTTAAGGCTGAGGACGAGGCCGAAGTTGATAGATGAGGCCAAGGCCATCAGCTGAGGTCGAGGCCTACGAATGAGGCTGAGGCCGACAGATGAGGCCGACTCCTATACTTGTTAGCTTTAGTCATTGGTTCCCACTTGGGAGTAGTATGAGCCCTATGCTCATTAGTTGTGGTCCTCCGCTCTCTTGCTATTATGGTCGGCCATTTCGTGCCTAAGACCAGTGTTCGAACCTAAGGATTTGTTCCTAGGCTCGTGGGCTTTCCTCGTGACCTGAGGTTACCTCGAATTTACCCATAACACCTATTTTACAACTATTAAAGTGAATCCACAATGCCATGTGTCCTACTACCATTCAGATCATATCGTGTGGTAATGTTTGCCCTCCAAGTTACAACAATTCACCAAATTACCAAGGCTAACCTCTATAAATAGAGGCCCACCCCTCCCATTTCTACACACAACACTTAAGCTAAAGACACTCCACCCTGTTAGCTGTGCAACGGCCCACAAGTTAGTGGGCTTCAGATCCGAGACCAGCAATTGAAACACCCGGCATTTACAGCTGGGCTAGCGGGCAATCCCCTTACCAAATAACACCTTGCAAGGTATTAGTAAATGCCGGGGAAGTGCAACAAAGAGCTCCGTGGGACCATAGCATGATGTGTGTGAAACATCTACTACGTCTATCATCATTTGATCCTGATCATGCTGGGATGTGAGACCAAAAGTAAGGTCAACCCCACGCCATGGGAAAAGTGGGGTGGGAAGGCCTAGCGTTGAAACCTCCTTAGACCCACGGAAGTTTTGGATCATATTCTGATACTATTTCTTGTGGTAATTAGTTGGTGAATGGTTTGGATGGCATATAAACATCACAGTGGGCCTCAGGATCGTTTCAATGGTGGATCTCCTCATAACAACTCTTCCCTGTGGTGTTACCCACTCGAGTTGAGGAATAGCTTGAATTTTGAGGTCACTTACTAACATCATCTTCCCAAAATGATGTAGGGAGTGGATGTTACACATACACATCACGGTGGGCCACACAGCTTTTGTTACACGGTAACTTTGAGAAATTCAAGTCCCCTTCGATATCCAGTCCGGATCACCTATCAATAATCAATGTGGAGCCCATCACGAGTGGGTTAACCAACCGTCCATCAATCTACGATCGAACGGTCATAAGAAAAGAAAAATCCTGCAATTAATGTTGGGGGAGTGAAAAAACAACAACAATAGGGAACTTTTGAGTTCTGTCGGCAGAGAGTGATTTTTCGTGCATTTGCAATCAGCAAGTGGCACACGTGTAATTCAAACGAAACCATCCATGTATTGGCCCTCTTCAAATAGTTCCAATGACTCGAAACCCACAAAAGAAAAATTAAACTGAACCGTCCATATTAAGTGATTGATGGATGTACGTCTTTTGGACATTTAAGATGAAACACAGCGCATTCATCAGGATGCAACAAACGAATGCCCGTTGATCAGATATAGCGATTGGTCCGTCTATCTAATTTTGGGCCTAAGAATGCATCACAGCCACTCAGAGAGTCAGCTTATAAGTAACGCGGATTGCGTGGTGACCCCAACACCACATAGCTACGTAGTATCAGACCTCTGTGGGGCCCACCGTGATGTATTTGTTTTATCCATGCCGTTCATCTGCTTTTCCAGATCATTTTAGAGTATTATCCCCAAAACGAAGCGTATCCAAATCTCAAGTGGACCACACCACAGGAAACAGTGGAGATTGAATGCTTACCGTTAAAACTTCATAGGGCCACAGAAGTTTTAGATCAAGCTGATATTTGTGTTTTTCCGTCATCCAAATATTTTTTATAATTATACTCACTTTTTTCGTCGTTATGACCCACTTGAGCTTTGGATACACTTCCATTGTGGGCTCATGGCCTAAGATGAGTTGGAAAAATGGATAGACGGAGTAGATGAAACACATACATCAAGGTGGGCCACACAGAGTCCTGACACGATATAGCTACATGGTGTTGAGGTCCCCAGTAACCAAGCAATCGGCGTCGAGAAGAGAAAATCTTTTTTTACTCGGGCAGAGTGTGATGGATGATACGCAGTCACTTTGAAGTTACTTTAAAATTACACACGTGGCATACAAGTGAGTCAAAATAAAACGTCCAAATTAAGGATCCCAGTTTATATGTATGATAAACCAAGAATTATGCTGATTGGTGGACATATGTTGGACGGTAGAAAAATGAAAGATATCCAATGGTCCTATTTTAAGAAACAAGTAACCACAAATCAAAGGTCAGGATTGTTCAACCATTCTGATTTTTGAACGACTCTTGGAGACAGTTGGTTCTGCAGTTTAGAATTTATTCCACGTGTACCTGAGTGCCCGCGTACCAATCGTCAGTCTGCCAGAGTATCAAATGACTTCCTAGCCTGAGAACCCCTGCTTTGGCTGACACTGAGGAGGAGACCTTGACAGTTCATCAGGCCGGCCATACTGTTAACAACAATAAAGATGAACGCGGTGGATCCGTGACTGTGGGGCCCACCTTGATGTATATGTTCTATATCCACACCGTCCATCTGTTTTTCCAGCTCATTTTAGGGCATGATCCCAAAAACGAAGCAGATGCAAATCTCAGATGTACCACACTACAGGAAACAGCGGTGATTGAACACCCATCATTAAAAACTTCTTAAGGCCCAACTTAATGTTTATTTTCCATCCAATCTGTTGATAAGGTCACATAGGCCTGAATGAAAGAAAAAGAAAAATATCAGCTTGATCCAAAACTTTTGTGGCCCCAAGAAGTTTTAATGGTAGGCGTTTAATCACAGTTTTTTTTTCCTGTGGTGTGGTCCACCTGAGATATGGATCTCCTTCATTTTTGGCTTCTTTCCCTAGCCTGAGTTGGAAAAATGGATGAACGGCATGGATATAGAATATATACATTACAGTGAGCCCCATGGGTGCGGATCCACCGAATCCGCGTCCCCATAGGATGATCCTAAGTGGGGTCTGATAGAGGGGGCCTACAATGGGAACGGGATAATCAACCGTCAATATTTATTCTAGATAAGACTTTCTATTGAAAGGCTAGGATGGCCTGGTCAAGTGATCTTCTAGCTATGCCTCCTTGTCCATGCCAATGTGGGTCATCTAATCAACGGTCCGGATCTCATCTATGCTCTAACTTCGTGATAAGGACGAGACTTACGTACGCGTGTCTGCCAAACCAGTCTGACTCGGAAGGATTTCCACACGGTCAGATAAGCTTTACACGTGGAAGATTCTGCATATGATAAAGATAAATGTTCGTACCCCGCGTGACCATCCCATTTGGTGTCCATCCAAATCTCATATTGCTTTACATGGCCCATGAGGCGTCATTGAACGTGTGCCGTTGGTCATGCATAATAATATCAGAAAGTTGGGATCTCTGTAAGTACGGATCCAATGGCTGTTGTTAACTGTGATTTCTACCGATGGCCCAATCTTGGGTGGAGCTAAAACTGGGCCATTCTAGCTTGTCGTGCTTTCAGGCCCAGCCCATCAACTGTGGCCTGGGCTTGATTTGTCGTTACAACGAATTACCAGGCCTGGCCCACAGTAGGATTAGTAGTTAGGCCCACCGAGATCTAAGGGTCCAAAACCATTTATCGGTGACTTGGGTTGCATCAGGACCGGAACTTCAAGCAATGGAATGATCACATACGATCGAACTGTCCTAAAATCCATCCTCACCAGTAACTCAAGTGGGCCACACCAAATGGAGCAATGGACGATATTAGAGAGGGTGATGTCCACCGTAGCAACTTCCAGATTGAGTCTGGGCTCCAGTGTTTTGTTTTTCCTATCCCACGTAGTCATCAGGTGACATGCGTTTAGGAGGTTATTAATTGATTAAATTTGAGAGTAAACTAAAAGTGAGTGATTAAAGTAGATTGTTATAATTGCTATGATTAATTGTTGTGTTTAACTGGTGTACGATTATGATTTACATGCTATATTGTTGTATTTAATTGCTATAGTGATTCATGAGTAATGAAAACGGAATGATTATTATCATCATCTGATTGGTATGAGATACATACCATTGGAAGTGTGAAAATTGAGGTTGTCTCTCATATGGAGTTACAAGTATATGAAAATGTAAATAAATGATACCTTGATGAGTACTATTACATACACTATATCATGTTAATGCATAATGTTCCTACACTGTAGCCTGGAGGACAACTCTGGAAGACCGCGGTACTTACAGTGCAGGGTTCCTTGGAACCATCCTAGATGCTTACAAATTATGTAGAAGTCTGCTCTATGACGTAAAGGGGGATGCGAGTTGATGGAATCCAACCTAAGCAAGTGGTCGATTTATCTTATACCCACTTGATGCATCATGGACATCATTGGCAGTCATTTGACCAATCGTGGATGGCGACCGACTCGTCGAACATGGCGGACTTCAAGATAGCGAACTCTTTGGACAGTCGTTGAGCATTAACGACCGGTCGGCAATGGTCCCCAACCGGTCGACGACCAGTTGGCAGGTTTCCTAATTCAAGTTGGTTTCTTGCACGGTTTTGTACAAGGTATTTCTAATTCTAATTTTGTTACATATTTAAGGGGTGTAATGCGGGGATTATGAGTTTTTCCAATGGGGCCAGTTTTCCTATAGACTATTGAGAGAGTTCTAGGGCAAGAGAAAAAAGATAGAGGAAAGCTTAGAATCTCTAGGATAAGGGGAAAAGGTTTTGCCTGTCCTTCTCATGTGAAAAAAGCTTTGGGTTAACTTTGGGATTTTTCTTGTGGTTCAAATTCGGGTTTTGTTTCTTCATTCTTTTATAACTTTTTATATCATAGTGGAATTCGCTTTGTGCCATGGTTTTTTATCCGTTAAGGGATTTTTTCATGTAAAATTCGGATTGCCTTCTTGTGTGTGTCGTTTTGCTTTTGTATTGCTAGCCTTTTGAGTGTGACACAACGGTGGTATCAAAGCCAAGGTTATTTGCCTAAGCCATGCCCCAAGTCCACGTAAGTGGGAGGGAGGGAGGCCCTCGTCCATGTGTGTTACACACCCCAAGTTCCGCTGTGGGGAAGGGGATTGTTGGTTTGTCCCACATTGATTGGGAAGGGGGCAGGGTTTGTCTTCATATATACTGGGGTCACTCTACCTAATAGGTTAGCCTTTTGGGTGTGACACGAAAATCTCCTCCATGAGGAGTACCTTGGCTCTCATTTCCTCCTCCCATGTCTCCAAGTGCACCGGCGGCGACCCAATTGTCCCCTCTTATTTTTCAGTTCACACTTAGATATCCCTCCTCTCAAACATCCCTCCGCTTATAAATGAGTGATCATTGGTCATATGTTCTGTACCTTGTTGATCTCTCTAGATACCGATGCATCAGAAACCAAGTTTGATTGGCTATATTTTCTCACTTCTTTTATTAAAAGCATATTAGTTAACCTTCTTAAGTAGCTACCAACCTTTTGAGTTCACCCTAGGTTAAGACACCGTGATCTCCCTAGCTAGTAACTTAAGTGGAATAATAATATATATGTAGTAATTGATATACATATATTGTCGCATCATCCATACATCACATTTGCATGTCTTTTCCTTCTTTTTTTTTTTTGGCTATTATCTCTTTCAAACATACCTAATTAGTTGAGACACGGTGATCTCCCTAACGGTCATTCATGGCCCGTTTGGATACTACCAAATAAGTAACTTTTTCTACTTGCAACAGTAAATAAGTAACTTATTTCATATAAGTTTGGTTTATGATCAATAATAAGTAACTTTTTAACTTAAAATATATAATCACTTCAGCTAATTTTTTTAGCTTTTTAACTTTTTTGGAGAGATGAAAGGGAGGAAAAGTTGATAAGTATGTTGTTTACCAAACATACTTATTTTCTTAATAAGTACAAACTAAGATAAGTTACTTATGGGATAAGTAACTTATCTTAAGCAACTTACTATCCAAACGGGCCCTTAGGGGAATAGTAGCCCTTGCTAGTAACTTATGTGGAATAGTAATATATACGTAGTAATTGATATGCATGTATTGTCGCATCATCTATACATCGCATTTGCATCTCTCTTCCTTTTTTTAGGCTATCATCTCTTTCGAACATACTTAATGATCTCCCTAATGGTCATTTAGGAGAGTAGTAGCTTACTAGTTGGTTTCTGGCCCGTCAATAACTAGACTAATTTATTAATAAAAGGCTTCTAAGAACCTCAAAAATCCCTAAAACCCTAGATTTTGTAAAGTCGAGACCGTGGACAAAAATGGGAGTTTGAGGTACCTAACTCCTTCCCTTACTATCATCCAGGTCCCTACCTAGAATCGCATCCCACCTTATCCAGAGTCATTTTCAGCGTCGTGGATTGCGTCCTACCCCTGCCCATCAGCGTGATGTATCTGCTTATCCACGTCGGTCTGTCCCTTTCCTTAATGAGCCAAAAAATGAGACAAATCCAACGCTCAAGTAGGTCATCTAATCAACGGTTCGGATCTCATCTATGCGTTAACTTCGTGCTAAGGACGAGTCTTACGTGTCTGCCAAACGAGTCTGACTCGGAAGGATTTCTACACGTGGAAGATTCTGCATAAGATAAAGATAAATGTTCATACCCCGCGTGACCATCCCATTTGGTGTCCATCCAAATCTCATATTACTACATGCCCACGAGGCATCATTGAACGTGGGCCGTTGGTGATGCATACTAATATCAGAAGGTTGGGATCTCTGCAAGTACGGATCCAATGGCTGTCCTTAACTGTGATTTTTACCGATGGCCCGATCTTGGGTGGAGCTAAAACTGGGCCAGTCTAGCTTGTCCTGATTTCAGGCCCAGCCCATCATCTGTAGCCTGGGCTTGATTTGTCGTCACAACGAATTACCAGGCCTGGCCCACCAAGATCTAAGGGTCCAGAACCATTTATCACTGACTTGGGTTGCATCAGGACGGGAAATTCAAGCAGTGTAATGATCTCGTACGATCCAACTGTCCCAAAATCCATCTTCATCAGTAACTTAAGTGGGCCACACCAAATGGAACAATGGACGATATTAGAGAGGGTGATGCCCAGCGCTGAATTTTTTTAGTTTGCTGATGTTAAATAAGTGGGGCCGGGTGGGGCCCACTTGTGGGTCCCTCAGCAGATTCAAGACCCAGTCAAGCCCAAAAATTTGTTGGGTCTAAAACTCAGACCCGGCTCCACCCCAGGAGCCTCGGGGCTCTCCCCAAACTGGACCCACATCAGGCCCGCCAGTTAGCCCCAGGCCACAGTAAGTTCCTGTAGTCAGAAGCTGTGTGGGGCCCACAAAGATGTCCGTAAGGATTCTAAAAATCAGGTAGATCCAAGACTCGTGTGGGACACACCACACGAAACAGTGGGAACTGAAACGTCCACTGTTGAAACCTTCTTGGAGGCGACCATGATGTTTATATGCTATCCAACCGTTCATATGGTTAACACCACTCAGATAAACTGTAGGCGTAAATATAATCCCCATACACAACTCTGTGGCCCCCATAAAGTTTCAAATGGTAAGCGTTCAATCACTGCTTTTTCGTGTGGTGTGGCCATCACGAGATCTAGATATGCATGATTTTTAGAATACTGTCCTATTATTATCTTTCAAAACTTATGGACCGAGTGGATTTATGACAGGCATCTCGGTGGGTCCCACGCAGCTTCCCAAGGGGGACGTAGGCAATCTGAGCCCGAAGGAGTGAGGTCCACCAATTTGCATGTCCCTCAGAGACACCTTGCACTGTTCCATGGCGCGGATTGCCTGCGAAAGCCTTTCGAAGGCATCTCCTGCGCAAGGAATCTGGGTGGGGCCCACTGTGAGCTTTTTGAGAAATCTATGCCGTCCAACCGTTTTATGAGATCATTTTAGGCGTTGTGTCCAAAAATTAACGGGATCCAAGACTCAAGTGAGCCGTACTAAAGCAAAAGGTGTGTAGGGAAATTCTTACCGTTGAAACCTCTATGGGGTCTACAGTGATGTTTATATACCATCCATACCGTTCATAATGTCATTCCTACTTAGATGAACTGAAAACACAAATATTATCCTGATTCGAAACTTCTGTGGCCCCACGAATATTTCAACTGTGGAAGTTCAATCGTCATGTTTTCGGCTCACTTAAGTCTAGGATCCCGTTCAATTTTGGTCGCAACGCCTAAAATGATCTCACAAAACGGTTGGACAGTGTAGATTTCTCGCAAATCTCACAGTGGGCCCCACCCAGATTTCTTGCGCAGGAGTTGCCTGCGAAAGGCTTTCGCAGGCAATCCGTGCCCTTTAGATTAAAAACCACACGTAACTCCAATCAACCACGATGCGCCACGTGGCGAAATTTCTTCGTACCCTTCATCAGTGGAATCGCTCCTGTACGCAATCCCCGTCTATGCACGTTTAACACTACCAGGACGGACTCGTTCCTGGTAGGTGTTCTATGGGGCCTACCGTTATTTATGGGTTTTATCCACGCCGTCCATCCATTTTTTTTTTCAAAATGAGGCAGATTCTGTGCTAAAGTGGACCACACAATGGGAATTGAACCCCACCATTAAAAACTTCTTGGGAGACACAGAAGTTTTGATCAAGATAATTTTTTCCCTACATCCAGGTATATGTGACCTTATGAACAGGTTGGATGGAAAATAAACATCACGGTGGGCCCTAGGTAGGTTTCAACGGTGGGAGTCATTATCACTGCAGCTTCCTCTAGTGTGGTCCTCTTGAGCGTTGGATCTGCCTCCTTTTTAGGTTAATAAACTAAAATTATTTTTCAAAACGGATGGACGGCGTGGATAAAGCATATACATCATGGTGGACCCCTTCCAGGACCGAGTCGAGTCAATGCTACGTCTAACGTGATTCGCGCAAAGAATTGCAGGTGGAGACCTGCGGCCTGAGAACCAAATCCTCACTCTTCCCTCCTGTTCGTTTTGCTTCTATCGCGACTAACGAATCCAGCATTCGACTCCCAATTTGGACCCACTCGATGAGATGTTCAGTAGATCTGAACGGTACATATTCCGAATCCCAGACTTCAATAATAATCAATCTTAACCAATGAATCGGATCATACCTTTATTAACTTCAACGTGGCCATTGAAAATCTTCTTTTTAAGGTTCTAAATTCATCTAAAAACAATCCTTTTTTTTTCTAACAGTCATTCAGCATAGTTTTCATAAAGTAGACTTTACAGCGAAAAATTCATGCCATGGACGGTTATGATCATCCGATCATTGTATAATACGGCCCCAGTTGGTCGACACATACTGCAATCCTCATTCGCGACAGATGCAAGCAGAAAACCTCTATCTATCCCTACAAAAGAGAAAACGGCCAAAGCGATGGCAAAAAATAAAAAAATAAAAAAATAAAAAATGGGGAATGAAGTGGAAGAAGAGCAGAAGAAGAACGACGCAGCGCGCCATGCGCCGCCCTCCTTCAAGCTGGTGGGATACGCCAACTTCGTCCGGTCCAACCCCCGGTCGGACCGGTTCCCGGTCCGCCGGTTCCACCACATCGAGTTCTGGTGCTCCGACGCCACCAACACATACCTCCGCTTCTCCTGGGGCCTTGGAATGACCCTCACCGCCAAATCTGACCTCTCCACCGGAAATCTGACACACGCCTCCTACCTCCTCCGCTCCGGCCACCTCCAGTTCCTCTTCTCCGCCCCTTACTCTTCTACCCTCCCTTCTCTCCTCAATTACAACCCTGCCCCTTCTCCTGCCCAAAATTCCAATCCTGCCCCTGCCCCTATTCCCTCCTTCTCTGCAGCCGCGGCCCACCACTTCATTGCATCGCACGGGCTCGGCGTCCGTGCCGTCGCCATCGAGGTCGATGATGCGGTGTCCGCCTTCGAGATCAGCGTTGCCCACGGCGCAGTGCCATCGGCGACGCCAGCGCAGATTGGTGACAGCGGGGCGTGGCTCGCTGAGGTCCGCCTGTATGGGGATGTTGTTCTTCGGTACGTCAGCTTTGAGAAGCCGGACCCGGTGTTCTTGCCTGGGTTCGAGGCGGTGGAAGCGTACCCGTTGGATTTTGGGATCCGACGGCTGGATCATGCGGTGGGGAATGTGACTAACCTGGCGGAGGCGGTCGAGTATGTGAAGACATTTTCTGGGTTTCATGAGTTTGCCGAGTTCACGGCCGACGACGTCGGGACGGCTGAGTCGGGGCTCAACTCCGTCGTGCTGGCGAACAATGACGAGATGGTTCTGCTGCCGATGAATGAACCGGTTTATGGTAATTTTGGAGAACCTTAATTCTCTGTTTTATTTTATTTTATTTTATTTTATTATCGAGATTGAGATCTATCCGTCAAACATCGGCATCAAGTGGGGCCAGTGGGGCCCACTTGTGGTGGGCCACCATGCGAAAATCACGCTAATTGGAGAATTGGAATCATCCGGACGGGTTCCTTTTTGGGTTGTTTCAGTTTGTTACTGGGCCAGCCATCGGATGGTTAGGATTGTCCAATTAGAGTTATTTTTAAGCACTATCCTGCATTCCAAGGTGGGGCCCACATTATTGATGGTTTAGATCATTGGGCTTATCCACTTTATGTAGACACCCTATAATGCAAATAGATCAAAGGAAGAAACTGATTGCAATAATTCAACGAACCAGATTAAAGTTCTAGATGTCTATTGTGGTCCCTTCATCACAGTCGGCTTTCAATCTGTGGGCCTTGATTGACATTGAGATGGCACCATGGTGATCATGAGGCTATCCATTTCTTCAATCATTGAATCATATATACTTGTTAATGTTTTAATCACCTGTACCGTGTTATTCGATGTTTGATCATCCATTTCATTGGCGCTTCCTTCGATCGAGTTGTTGATCCATCAATAGGTGTGTATCCATGGATCCATAGAGTAAACCAACAGTTGATTCCTCTTGAGTCGCCACACTTGCTTTGAACACATCACTCTTAGCACCTCCAGAGACAATGGAGTGAAGTCCATAAAGCTTTTCTTGTTCAATCAAGGGCTCGAAGCAAGCGCTTATTGCCTCCTCGAATTCTCTGAGTTCTTTTGCAATTTCTTCCTCGAACGCTCTAATACCAGTTAATGCAATAAATTAACTTCTTTCACTTTCCCAAAGTAGAACTTGCTCTAACACCAATTAATGCAAATAGATAGAAAGAAGAAACTAATTGCAATGATTCCACCTACTAGATTGAAGTTTGAATCACAAAAGAGAAAAGAATGCAATGATTGTGAGCAAGCTCATCAATCCCCAAAAAAGGAAAAACCTCTTTCACTTTTCCAAAGTAGAACTTGCTCTGATGCCAATTAATGCAAATAGATAGAAAGAAAAAACTAATTGCAATGATTCTACCTACTATATTGAAGTTTGAATCACAAAAGAGAAAAGAATGCAATGATTATGAGCAAGCTCATCAATCCCCAAAAAAGAAAAAACCCCAAACAACTTCCATAGAGTAACAAGAGAATTTACTCAAAGAGAATGGCATTCAACTTTCTTATTCCATAGGCAAAAGCCTTTATTTATAATAAGTGTTTACTATCTTCAACAATATAATCTATGGAATCTAAAAATAAAATTCCTAGCTAGCCAAGATCTCCGACTAGGAAAAATTATTAAATAAGAAAATATAATAATGCTTATTTCCTAATGTAAAATATCTAAAATAGGAAAGCATTTGAGCAAGAAAAATCTAAGGCGAATTTAATAATGTTATTTGATGGTGACATATTTACTTTTATGTCAGTTAACTAGTTGTAGGTGTTAACCAGGCCCAAACCGAATCTTGGTAATCTTGAGTATTTCATGCCTTGGGTTGAGTTGGACTTGGGTCAACTCCTCTTGAGGTTGGGTTGACCCTCAACTGGACCTAACCCACCTATCTTCCACCCGTAATGGTTACTAGGGGTCACAAGGCAGTATGGTTACGAGGGGGTTTTATTAGTAAGATGGAAGGATCTCTAGTTTTTTAGATGAAATACAAGCTGTGATTTACAGACAAATGCCCTATTCTATCTTTGGAAATTCTGTTTCGTTGTGATTCTCAATAGGCACGAAGCGGAAAAGTCAGATACAGACATTCTTGGAGCACAACGAGGGTGCCGGCCTTCAGCACCTTGCTCTTGTTAGTGAGGACATTTTCAAGACGATGAGGGAAATGAGGAAGAGGAGCGGTGTCGGTGGGTTCGAGTTTATGCCGTCACCTCCGCCAACATACTACAAGAACCTCAGGCAGAGGGCGAGTGATGTGCTAAGTGAGGAGCAAATGAAAGAGTGTGAAGAGTTGGGGATTTTGGTGGACAGGGATGATCAAGGGACATTGCTTCAGATCTTCACTAAGCCAGTCGGGGACAGGTAAGGTTACTGAATTAAAGAAGAATTATGGGATCACATGGGGCCCATAGTTCTGTGATCCAGACCCTTTCAAAGAGCCAGTGTGACTCATAAATTTTTCAGATTGGAAGATTACAGCCATTCAATCAGTGGCCTTTTCTTTGGATCATTGATGCTTGTTATCATCAACTCTAAAGATTTAGGCCACTGAATGAAAGGTTTCAATCTCTCAATCCGAAAGATTTTCAGGCTTTGTCCGTCCACAGTATGACCCACCAATTCATGGTCTGCACCACCATACCACGGCCCCCACCTGCACGGATCAACTTCACTCACTGAATCATGGTGAGTCTACTTTGGCTAGATCAAAATACAACAGGGCTCACCTTATATTTTATCAAGTTGAATCAAATAGGCCTGAGTCTCAAGTTGAGCCTATGAGTTTTCGACGGATTTATTGCGTGTATATCCAACATGTCCAAGTTGTAGTTTTGGAGTGCCTGACTGGGTCGACTCAGTCCTGTTTCATTCTGGTGACTCGTTTCATTTAGGACTGAAACTGATATGACTTGGAACAAAAAAATCAAATCATGATATGCTACGCATTGACCTGTGGACTTTGAGTGGGCCACTTGCATTATCTTAGTTAACAATTTTACTTAATACCCTAAAAAAACTTGTGATAAAAGGACTAAAATGACCCTGGGATTGTTGATGCAGGCCAACCATATTCTTGGAGATAATACAAAGGGTTGGGTGTATGCTAAAGGATGAGGAAGGGAAGACATACCAAATGGGTGGCTGTGGTGGATTTGGTAAGGGCAATTTCTCCGAGCTCTTCAAATCCATTGAAGAATATGAAAAGACCCTTGAAGCCAAGATTACAGTAGAATCAGGTGCTGCTTGAAGGGCATTTCCGTCTTTTATCAATTAATTATGTAGATATGTTTTAATTGTCTGGTGAACAACGTAACTTGCATGAAATCACCACCGTTCATCAGGTTCATCACCCCCTTTTTTATATATATATATATTTGATCCAAAAAATCAGGTTAACTGGCACAAGGTATGCTAGCTTCATCGTTTTACGTATGTATATATTTTGAACTTCCAGCTATCAGAAGATAATTTTAAATATATGTAGCATCCATGCTAAAGAATAAATATTGTTTACGGTCCTCACGGACCAATTTCTGTAACATGGATGAAAATTTGCAATGTGATTGGTAGCCACAAATGAACCTTTTGGATCTCATTTAAACCGTTTGATTGTCGGCCCATGAGCATACACAGGGCGGTCCATGTCTGGGACATGTTTTGTGGATGAGGGAACACTTGTGATGAGTCTTTGTTACCAATTGGTCAGGTTAGCCAATGGGTCAATTGGTCCGACCTGCTTCTAAGGCCTGGGTCAATTGGCCCAGCCTGCTTCTGCGGTGGGTTCTCCCTCAGGCTAGGCAATGTGACCCATTAAGTGGTTGAGCTTAGGTTGAACTCTACCCGACCTACCTGACCTGACCCGACCATGGAGGTTATCAATGGGTTGGGCTGGGCTGGATGACACTCCCTGACCAGACAGGTAGCCGCGGTATTCTCTTGAACATGAATTGGTATGTGCCAAGTCGGTAACTGCCCTGCATTCCTTAAACATGAGTTAGGCCATGCCACGTTGTCGGGGAAAGTTGGTTGTCACCGACCCAATTAACCAGGGCTTGATGAAATTAAGTGGGTCAGATCGGGTCAGTATGGGTCAGGTTTGGGTCAGAATCTTTAACCCATTTAGAAATGGGTAAGGCTTGGGCTGACCAGATCGGGTCAGAAATTGGACTATGGGTCAGGTTTGGGTCAGAATTTTTAACCCATTTAGAAATGGGTCAGGCTTGGGCTGACCTCGACCAAACCATAGCCACCTCTAGTTGTAATTTCAAGCTAAGGGGTGGAGCCTCTGCATCTCAAACTGTGCAGATGAAACATTTGTTCAAGATCTGGACCATTCATCTGGCGCACCCAACCATTGATGGCTGGTGACATAAATTTCACAAATCTGGACAGTCCCATGCGTGAGGGCTCATCCCTGGAACTACATTCAAGATGCAAACTGCATTTCTAAGACAACCCTCACTGCATTTTCATGAAGCTGCATTTAACTTCACTGAACTTGATTGGTGAGCATTCTCATTCATCCAGACCGTCCATCATTATGGCCACCAATGGGAGGAAAGTGTTGAAAACCAAGATTGATTGGACCACATCAACTATGCAAAGTGTAGCCTAGCATCCACATAATGGGCATCACGGCCCACTTTTGCATCATTCCCAACATTGGATTTCAACCAACAGCTTATCCAAGAGGTGGCCATTCTAGTGGACGGCCAAGATCAATTCATCTCACACACGTTTGTGAGGTTAACCTATATTTCCTTGGTAAAGAGCACTGACCTTCATCGACCTGAACATGCTCATTGATCGGAGCCATCCATCAAAATGACCACCTCTTGGATAGTCTGTCCAAAATGCAACATTTGCAACAGGGAAATTGCCATCCTTGCAATTTCAACTTGATGATCTCACTACAGCAACTGCAAAATTCAAATTTTCATATATTCCCAGAATCACCACGACAACGGAATTTCCACTGCATTGTTTCATTTTCCCTTTCTTCCAATACACAACTGTAATTTACAGCATTTTCAATCCCACTGATCTCTCTGTCAAGAAACTCCCATTGAAGTTTATCTATAAAAGACACCAAGACACATGAAGATGTCACATACCTGCTGGTGCCGTAGCATATGGATGAATTTTCACAACCCATGCATGAGTGGATCATCAGAATCCTGTGTATGGTCGAGCGCAAGGATGTGCTCCTTGAAAGAAGCCGCAGCTTCTTCCCTCAGCTCTAGATGCTCAAGCTTGTCGTACACAATGGCTGTCAGGTAGAAGGCTTCTGCTGCCAGTTCGTGATACTGGATACCGTGCATATCATCGTCAATGATAACAACCGCGTGATCAAAATGGCATTGTAAAATATGAAGTAAACTCACCTCTAGAATTTTAAGATCCGTAGCGGCTTGCATCAAAGGATCCAGCACGATTTCGGGATCGTCCCAAACTGAGGGAAGGTTCCATGGACGGACAAAAACAATAGCATCAGCAATCAAGGATATAAATAGAAGGGAAAAAGATGGCCATATAAGCCAAGATCTTCAGGACTTTTTAAGAATAGAAATGCAACAGCTACTTGTGAGAGTATAATGTGGATGATATTAGGACTGATCATCAGTTGGGCACCCACAGTGTATGTGCCGCAGCCAAAAATGTCAGTCATGTCCTGAGACAGGCCACCAGTAAAAAGATTTACAGCTGAGAACAATAGAGGCAGCCCACCTTATGCCCATTGGGGCATGATTTTGAGATATGGCACATGCATGGTGGGGCCAACCTGATGAATCGCCTAGTTATCATGCATGCATGCATGCATGCCACATTTGGTAAACGGAAATGATACAGTAAGTCATTGATGTGCACCAATTGCAGTATGCCATGTGATATCTTAAAAGCGCCTTTAAGGGAGGGAAAGAAGGGGAATTGTTGACTTTATACACCACTTGCCCCTAGCTGATTGGTACTCTACCCATGGTATACAAAACCAGTTACAAAACGGCCATAACCATTACGCGTTACAGGGCCAAAACGGTCATTACAGTACATCATCACTAGTTGTATCATTTCCCTTCGGGAAAAGGGAATGCTAATATTATGCAGGTCACTGCATGAAAGGAGATATGCAACTCCCTCCTCATAGTACACATGGCAAACATCTATGGCGATTGAAACCATTGATCTGGTAGGCCACCATGTGCACAGGCTATAGGCCAAAAATTGCTGCAACACAACATTCATAAGCATTCATTTGTTGCGAGTTTTTTCTGTCTGAACTAGGTTCATTGCTTTAAGCATTTCTTGAGCAGGTCATTGGTGGGATCACTACCACAGTCCTATCCCCTTGATTTTTGGATATGGCCTATCCATCTGGTGGCCCACCAGAAAAGACATTTGGAATAACTGGACATGTTTTCCACATTTACTGTAAGGAGTGATTTTCAGAAATCAATAATATGTCATTAGGAGCCATTGCTCTATAGATTTGCCCAAGGTGCAAAAACAACACCTATAGATCATCCTCTTGGATAAAAGATCTATAGTGATTTGTAGTCGGGGGAACTCCCTTAAGACAAAGGGAGATGATAAGCAAAATCAGAACTATCAATCTGGCGGACAACCATGAGAACATGCTAAAGCTAAAAAATCATAGGTTGGACTATCTTAGCATTGAATTAAGGGCCAAGAAAAGAAAGGAATGAGTAAAATAAAAGGCTTCAATGGCTGAAAATTGCATAAATCAGAAAGCTCATACTTCCAGATCACTGTGATTATTGGGCCATTGCTGGTTCATGCAGTGGGTCCACTAGATCAACAGTTCTAATTTTGTAGACATCTGTCATGTGTACAGTGGAGATAATTTGGAGGAACAAGCATCCATCTGCAATGAGGTTCATAAGCTTCTCTCTTTTAAATGCTGAAAAGGCCATTCATCCTCACCGCTTAAGATATGAAACCAAATAAACTGATATTGAATTACCTGAAAAGCTTGGATCTGATAGATAGCATTTTGCGACTACAATATTGGCTCGTGCACATAGCTCCAATCCTCCATGACCAAGAATCATTGGAAGAGTCCGATGTATTAGGGTCAATGCACGTTTCGCATGGTTAGGTCCAAGAGACAGCCACAATTCGGCGAGGGTCATAGTGGCTGACGCTTCGAGCAGATCCAAGTTGAATGACTGGCAAAACGACAGGCTTGCTAAAGCATATGGGAGGCCTGAAACTGCATTGCCTGATTTCTGACACACACACACACACACACACACACACACACACACACGAAAAAAAAAAAGGTGCCATTAGAATATTTTACTTCACAATGCATTTAGACTTTTAAATGAAGAAGAATCATATGATCCTCCACATGACAGTATCCATAGTATCACTTGAGTTTTTGGTTTGTACCAGAAGGGGCCTTGGCGCAGCGATCCATGCCATTGATATGATACACCCTAACATGGATGCTCAAATCCACCAAAAATGTCTGGGTTGGAGGAACCTAGCCACTGTACCAAATGATCCAGTGGATTTAGATTACTGCTGTCTTTTTCTTAAGCATCTATTTACGGGCCACCAATCGAAGGGCTCGGATTGTCCAATCATGGAGATTTTTGTGTGGTCCATTCACTGCCAGCTCCATCAGATTGGATAACTAAATTATGGACCCGCTTTTACAAACTGAAAACCTGATGATGCCAGGCATATCCTCAGGCTGATGATGAAATAACCAATTCCTCTTAAATGAAGCTATAATAAAGCAACAAACTGCATTGTACCTTGTGGATTTCTGCAAGTAAGAGAAGAACACTGGCTTTTTCAATCTGCAAGTTGAACTTGTAGCACATGCAGAAAAGAGAATGCGCAATAGCTGCTGCCTGCACAGAACACTCTATTAAACAAATCCCTATGCAACAGAAACAAATACCAATGACAACATTTTGGTGCCCGGGCTGCCCTTAAAACAACAGACACCTCCGTTAACAGTGACCCACCAGTTATTTATTAAAAAAGAAAGAAAAGAAAAGAAAAAAGAGGCTGACCGTTCAGTTAAGATGTACCAGTTTCCTGTCATATTTATCAAACAGCAACTGCATGTGGGACAAATTGTAAAGCAAACTGAATCTGTCATCCATTTCTTGTTTTCCTACATCCTAAGTATATTGGTGGCAAACAGCGGATTTTGTCCAAGGAACTGTAAGATTCTCAACCAAAGGATATACACAATATGCTTGAGTCTGTTTTTTTTCAAGTGGGTCAGTGATCCCAACCATGCAGTTGGATGCCACCCACTTGTCTCTCGTCTTAAAAATCTACTTGCAACAAATTGAGAGGTTAGAACAGTTCATCAGATGTTCAGCATGATACATCTGGAAGGGGGAGGGAAGGGCACCAATGATCTGGATCAGAGGACCATGAACCGCACATGTACAAACTGAAAAACTGAGTATACTGTGCATGTCCTCATATGGAGGATGATAGAATTCATCTACCTCCATATTTTACTTCTGAAAGTCTTTACTTTGGGAAATTTTCCTCTCGAGAATTACTAAGTGCATCTTACTTTGGGAAATTTTCCCGCTCCGAGTACGCACAAAGGGGATTTATCTGTGTAGTGAAGGTGCCAGTATCTAGAGTACCCATGATTAGTTATGTGAATTAGGATTTAGGAGAGAATTTTTCTTTCCTCTTTAGGCCGTCATGCATCATAGGCAGAATTAATAGGTCATCATCAAGAAAATGAGAACTTGGCAAGGAGCTGCAAAACTTTAAACCTGGCTGAACTGGTTGGCTGCAAGTAGTGTGCGGGCCCGGCGGAGGCTAGCTTCAGTTTTCAGCTCCAAGTCTACTCCGGTTACAGAGGAAGCCAGCACTCCAAATTCATCGCATAATTGTTGGGCCAGTTTCAGATGTCCTCTGGATCGTAATCATGTTATTTTAGATAAAGAGTTTACAATCGAAGAAAGGAGAGGGCTACCTGAGAGTCCCTACTTTACCAAAATGGCAGGCAAGCATGAGATTTCGTCAGTTGATGTGGTCAGCCAAACAGTGTATCTGTCATGCCCCGAACATCACACTGGTCTGGTCATCAGGTGGGCACACGTACAAAAAATTAGATTGGAATTTGACCAACTGTCCACATTCAATGTATAAACCTGACGAAGATCCTGGATCTTGCACGTGCCACATTGGAAGCTGGGGAGAAAAGGATTTGAGATCCTGGCTTCTCCTTCAGCAATTCAAGAAAACAAACAATTCGTTGAGCTCAATATCCCTACCGATGTAAAGCACGCTCATGGAGCAACTGCAACTTTAGTATCTGGATACGTGATTTCGAGACGGACAAGAACTTCTCTTCAGCCAACTTCAGGGCATTAAAGGCTTCTGCAGAAATAATGTACTACATGATATCTTAGCATCTTCATTCTTCCACGAGTATTTAGGATGTTTTGCGTACTAATCAAACAAAAAGGCCTTGCATTTTGTTGCCTGCTAGTCTACTGGAAAATAAACTAAACGAAGATGATCCAGACAATGTTTTCAGTATCGGTATCAATGGATGTATCGCACGCTTGGGATACAGACACATTGGTTATCGCATAGGAAATATCAGATGTATTGCATAATGTTTTAATGTTTTTGGAAACACTGGGAGATAGGTGAAATTTTTCAATGAAACTTCAGGGATGTTAAAAAGGACATCATTACACACTTTAAAAAAAATTTAAAAAAATCACAAAAAACAAGTGCACATAATAAGTTTCCTTTGTATAGGGTCCTAAACTATGTGTTGTCTAACAGAAGTGATACAACCATATTCAGAATCAATTTATAAATCATAGAAGATGTATAAAAATACATCCAATTAATTATTTTTAAAAATTACAAACATGGCGTACAAGTATCTGAAATTAAAGTGTCCAAATAATGTCTCATAAGACAAGAATTATGTTTATTTCCTCGTCTAGATAAGATTTGTGGACATTTATTGGACAATTAAGAATGAAAAATAACCAATGGTCCGGTTTCATCAAACAAGTGTCCATGAATCGAAGGTTAGGATTGTTCAAACAATCTAATTTTGGGACTGTGACTTGGCAATGGTGAGTTCCACAATTTAATTGGTTTAATTTGAATTAATATATGACACATGTACACTTTCTTAGTGCATGCGCCAGAGTATCCTACAAATCCCTTTTTAAACAGGAAAGTTGGTGAGCAAGGGGTCGCAGCTCGGGTCGGCACACTGTGATATTTATACCAAATCCACCCTGACTACCATATGCATCACTCCATGTTAGGCCCATGGCCTAAAAAGCAGCCCCATCTGTGATTCAGGTGGACCACATGATCAGAAACAATGCACAGGGAAACACTCGCCCTCCAAACTATTTCCTCATGGTGTAGCCCACTTGAATCACATTTGGGCCTGATTTTCAGGCCCCATGCCTAAATTTTGTTGTGGCATCTAAAGATTTTTGTGGATTTCATACAATCATCATGGTGGGCCCTAAAAAAATCGAGGGTGAACATCTCTCTCCAAATTATTTCCTTTGGTGTGGCCCACCTAAATCACAGGTCAGCCTGATTTTTTGGCACTACGCCTAAGATGGGATTACACATCTAATGGTCAGAGTGGATCTCACATAGACAACAAGGAGGGCCCCATAAAAAATCAAGGGTATGTCCCATGAGTTTTTTTTAATATATTGGCCTCTAAACAGTTGGCAGAGGGATTTATGTTTGTTTGTGACATTTTATTACCAAGTTTAAACCATCCTCGTCATTTTAAGGGAAAATCATTATTGTCGAATGCGATCGCATATGCGCATGTTGTGGACCGCATATGCAATCCTAGCAAAAATATGCCATGGCATACTTTGATATGTGACTATATGCAATCACATATTTCCTAACAATTAGAAATATGACCGTTGTAAGCAAATTTTTTATTTTTTTGAAATTTGGGGCACTTTCGCCTATAAATAGGCACTCGTATCCCGCCATTTTCATTGTTCTTTACTCTAAAGCTCTAAATCTCTCCAACTCTAATTTATCTACCACTATTTTTCAAGTTTCTTTCTATTACTTTTTATTTCCCGTTTACAAACTTTTCATTTCTCGAGTTTCTCAGCCTGGTATCCTGCACCTCACGGTTGTGTAGACTCTTTGCAAAAAGAGAATACCAGATATGATTTACCTTCACTATTCCCATCGCTATTCTAGAACTGTACATGAAACCTCAGCTTCATACGACTCCTCGATGGTAAGTTGTTTCAAGTATCTAGTTATCCATTTATCAATAAAATTTCTATGTTCGAAGTTTTTAATAATTAATTCTCTCTTAATGTAGCTTGTTGATTGCTTTTTCTAAAATTTATATAAATATAATATTAGTAATTAAATATATAACTTAAAGAAACACTCAAACTATAAAGAAAAAAATAAAATAGCCAAATCTAATCACTTATATTAATTAGGCAAGCTTACCCTAATTTCTTAGAATTTTTTTTCAATTTTTCCTTTCTTCATTTCGTTATTTTTCAAAAAAAAAAAAAGTGCGATCACATATGCGATTCGACAACACTGGGGAAAATTACCTAGAAAATAGCATTTGGACAGAAAACCCCCCTTTTTTCTTTTCTTTTCTTTTTTCTATTTATGACGACAGGGTGTCCCCGCCCCTTTAAGGTGAGACTATTCCCTATGGATGCAGGCAATCACCTGCCAACCACGTTCATCAGGTAATCTACGGAGAGGGGAATCAAACTCGTGTCTATGGGGAGCAAACCCACGACCAAAGCCGTTTGCCCAAACTGTGACAGGTTAGAGGCAGTGCCAAAAAAACACTATATAAAGCAACCCTTAAGGTTCGAGGCAATGCCTTGTATTCTTATCCCTCTCATTCTCATAGTTAGTTAACTATTGCTCATGTGTGTAAGATTTTAGCATTCACCAGGCAATTCATTCTGTGAATATTGCATATATTTTCATGCCAAAATGATCATCAGGTGGACCACATGTGTACAAAATTGATGAGAGGCTACGAAAAATTGACCAACAGGCCAAATTATATGTAACTATGACGCATCACACATGTAATGGTAATATCTGCTTGATCTTTTAGACATGCCACTACACAGCAAGGATTTGCTGATGTGAGGTTCTGGTCTTGCACACATGTGCATCTTCTTCAAAGTGTGGGGCAAGTATATACTTGCATGAGTACATTTACTATCATTCCTCACAATAGTAACATTATAGTGACAGTTCAGCACCATCCATTTATAGGGAAAGTTCTCCATCGGAGGAGGAGACAATCGCTTCTTTTTAATGTTTGAAACAAAAGAGTAAGAGTGGAAATACTGTTACTCAACAGGAGGAACAGCTTCTTGCGGGCAGGGGCTCTTTCTTGATAGATATTTATATAAGGGAGTTTCTGGGAATAAAAATATGTTCAGGGTTTTTTGGTAATTTCCCCTAAATGCAATTCTATCCAACTAAATATTTTTTCTTCTCTATGACACGCTGAATCTAGTGAAACTAATTCTAAAGGATTCTTAAATTCCTTTTCTATTTCTTTGATGACATAGAAGTAAGATAATTCTTAGAAGAGCTTTACCAAGTGCACACGTGACAGCAAAAGCTCATGTACACGCCACATATGTGCCAGCATAGCTCATAGGTTCAAGATCCAATCCATCAAACAGGTTGGTCCAACCTTACACCCCGAATCCCCGATCCATAGCTCAAGTGGTAGACTGAGTGAAGATAACGTCGTTTCAACACTGAGGTCTTGGTATCGATTCCCAAGTGGGGTGGCTAACATTGCAGTGTGACTAACAGTGGGGGTGGGTGTACTAACTACTAACAGTGGGGTGTGTCTACTAACCCCCCCCCCAAAAAAAAAAAAATGGTCCGATCTTGTACATGTTTTCCCATAAATAAACATGGTCAACTCAGCACGCAGGAACCAATATTAGAAACAGATGGACGGATTGGAAAATTTCAGCCAAGTTTCTGAGAGTTGTACATTTGTTTTGCTAATTCTGGCCCACCTGACGAGTGGATCAAGATGATTCCTGGGCTAGGGCATCAATATAGTGTTACTGTTCTGATGGACGGATTTGACTTCAGACCTGTCTTGCCATGCCGGCACATGTGTGGTACATGAGCTTTATTGCACACACGTGCACTTAGCAAAGCTCAGGAAAAGGAAAAGGATAACATAAAAGTATGGTCATTGTGAGAGAATGAAGTATTTATCCTGACCTTCGTATCCTTTAAATATTGCTAGATGTTGAATGAGTTTGGCATACGCCAATGATACATCTGATGAGCTGCATACACATGATAGATGAGTTTATAGCCACGTGCCAAAATGATAATTAGGGGAGAAATAACAAACAGGATAGAGGCATCATGCTGAAAAAATTTTAACCCGCAATTACCTTCCAGCATCAGCATAGCAAGTTGCGTGGACCAATGCGTTTAATCGAACCATTGGAGCACTGGAAGATTGGAAAAGATAGCAAAGGTAAAATTTTAATTTTTATAGCAAGAACTGGTAATGACTTCTATAGCTTGCAACAATCTTAGTTACCTTTCAATGACTTGCAACAGCTTACAAATGTAACCCCAACATCAGCCTCATGCATCAACCAATAACAGAATGACGCAGAAACCCAAAAGATCATTCTATATTTTGCATACTAAATTCGCTAATACAACTCGAGGCCAGAAGCCCAAAAGATTACTCTATATTTTGCATTGAAGTTCACTTGCCCGGAGGATTCAGCCCTGTTGCAGAAAGATCGGCTGTTTCTTTCTTTCCAAATCAACCAAAGGCCTGCGAGAAAGCATATTTTCCAAAGAGCATCTCCTTTTCTGCCCCATACAGCCACCATTCCAAGCTTGGAAAACAAAGCTGAATCCTGTCCGGCATGACCCAGTGAACCTGGAACTGATTAAAGAAACCCCACCAAACTTCTGCAGAGAAGACACAATGCATAAGCAGGTGCTCAACTGTTTCCTCTGCCTGAAGACAAAAAATGCAACCATTGGGGATAATCTCCTTCTACGCAAGTGGTTAATTGATAGGCAACAAAGTTCAAAGCCCCACAGTGAGAAAATTGTATAGTTGTCTTGGCATGTTTGTATTACAAAATGGTTTGTATTATACAGATTGGTTGCATCGAAACAGTGAGAAAATTGTATGGTTGTCTTGGCATGTTTGTATTACAAAATGGTTTGTATTATACAGATTGGTTGTATCAAAATACCTTTAATCAGAATCTAGTATGTAACATCTCCATGAAAACTAATCAGGGCAAACAATATTTGCATAAATGACCCATGCATCTGGCATTACAGGAATTGAGATTGATATATGCTAATAAGAAACGGAGAAAAAAGAGACGTGTTACCTGCCATACAGCTCCCAGGAAGTAGATCTGAGCAAGTATGATGCACCTGCCAATTGCAATACAGACCCAGGAATAGGATTTGGCTGTGCACCAAAGTGGAATGAATCATAATCACTTCCAGATCCACTCTCATGCAACAATACTGAAGAAGACCTCAATTTCTGTAGGTTCTTGAGCCATGAAGTGCTAAAAGCACCATCAACAGTCAGCAACGTCTCATCTGATACAAACTCACTAAGCAAATAAGAACTTAATCGTAGCTCCTGCAATGATCCCGTTACCGAAACATTAGTTGCTAAATAACTAGGTTCACTAGATGAATATCTATTGAACAAAAAGAAGAAGAAGAACCATCGCTACGAATACTGTTCTTGTTACCTTGCAAACACTAGTTGAGCATGTTCTGAGCTTTGTGGGAGCTTTGGGACCAAAGTATAGCAATGGTCTTTTAACATGCTGGAAATGAACACATTTATGTGAGGCCACAATAGAATGTTCAAAAGCGCAATGTGTTCCATAATAATGATGCAATGCATAGCACTTTCAAGCATAAGATAATAACGTCACCTATTAAAACTTAAAAAGATAAGAAGCTGATTCATATAGTATCTATTGTATCCTCTCTACCAAACTGTAGCCATTGATATTGATTTCACTCAACCACTCCATGATAAGATTTGTTCATAGAGACGTCATGTCACTGTATTTCGACGTTGTATTTGTTCATAGTGTACTCTTTCATATTTATACAAACCGGAGTTTTTGTAATTTACCATTTACATTCAGTGTGCATACATCTATAATAGATCACAAGAGTTCTAGGATTTTATTTTATTTTTTAAAGATAACGAGAACTTTCATTAAAAGGGCGCTGAGATGGCGCCAAAAACAGAAGCAGCTAAAAAGAAAAAAAATTACGCCTTTTCGAACCACCCCTTAGCCACAGCCCACTCGACAACAATAAGCCAAATACTGCTAGCAACCCACTCTACACTTCTGCCTTCATTGTGGAAGCATCTGCCATTCCTTTCGCTCCATATTGCCCATAAGAAAGTGAGAAGACAGCCTCCAAACATTTCAAACTTTTCTCTAGAGAGCAACCCCGTGCCAAGCCACAAAGAGAAAGATCGCAATGAATAAATAGTGGTTAACTGACTCAGCCTTGTACATACACAAAAGGCATATGTTAGGTATAACCATGGCGCGCTTTCGGAGGTTGTCAATCGTCAAGATTCTTTTTCTTCCCAAAAGCTCCAATCTTTGCCTAATGAGTAATGACTAGGAATGTACTGCAGAAATGACTAATGATGTCGAAATAAAGGACATAAAAGCTGCGCTAACAAAATTTGTGGTCTGCACAGCACATGCAGTGCATGCGATTGAGTTCAAGAACAGGAGATTTTAGTTTGTACAAGTAGAAAGCATCATAAAATGTGTAAGTTTGAAAAAGCCAATCGAACACAAATCAAGCATGGCTTGGTGGGTTAGGGCCATTTAGGTTGAAAAACAATAAAAACACATATTGGTGGTTAACCCATTTTTCATATTTTCCCCAAAATGGTCCACCCAGATTCAATTTGTTGAATCACCCTTGAATCTTGTGTTTTGATAATCAAAATGAGCAGAAATATGGTCTAAAACCCTAGTTTATCCTTCCTTTAAGCTCAAAATGAGGGAAAATGAAGAAAAAAATTAGAAAAAAAAATTGATGAAAAGAGCAGTTCTAGTCTTCAGTCACCTCAGCCACTAGCTCTAGAAGGATATGTAATAGCTTCTATATGTGTAAAATCCATGCATGAATGTAATTTGACCCTATTGTATAGACTTCAGCTTTATCCCCATTTTGTGCCATGGATTCAGCATCCATTACTAGCCACAATCTTTCAAGGTATTAAAAATTCCAGATAAGTTTCAACAGTCTCTTGTTGCAATCAGGATCCTCTTCTGCTGGTCTTCAATCAACAGAAATTCATCTGAGGTAGTAATTGCTGACCAAATGAAGGGAAAAGATACTGGTGGCTTCATCAAGTCAGTGTTTAATAAAGGTAGAAGATACCGAGCATTATTTTTCTTATCAGGAATGCCATTTACATATGTCATCCCTGTTAACACAAGGCCTTTTTCTTTTTTAAACTCAGTAATTTTACAGGAACATGGAAAAGGAAAGTGGAATTTTTCAGTCAACCAGCCATGCTCACATGTGTGGAAAAGGTCGATGGTCATCACCAATATTGGCTGCTAGGAAGGAAAGGGTGCTCACTATTGACAATCTCCAGAAAAGGTCAATGTTCATCACCAATTTTTGTAGCTTGTGTATACGAGATGTCGAATTGGTTGATGACTTATTCATCCATTGCCCCATCACTAAAGTTGTGTGGGAGGGCTTCTTTGCCTTCTTCAATGTCGCATAGGTGATGCCGGGAAATATTGAGGCTTTCTTCCTCGTGTGGCATGGGGAAGGATCTGGGAAAAGAGGAAGAGGGACGTGGAGGATAGCTTTGTTGGCTAGTCTTTGGGCTCTTTGGGGAAAACAGAATAACCGACGCTTTCAGAACCAAAGTGGATAGGCTTTGAAGGTCTTTAGGAGGGCGAAATCAGACGTGTTGGAATGGGCTTCTTGACTGCTGGGGTTTTGTTGAGTGTATATTTATGTTTTCTCAGGCTTAAGCTTTCTTGCTGGGTGTAATTTTGTTGGATGTATTGCTTTTTTTCTCTTTTTTCTTCTTCATCTTTTTTTTATGCTAGGTGCCATCTGGTTTTGTTGCCCCTGGGGCTTCTTTTGCATAAAATGTCATTAGTTTTAAAATATATATATATATATATATATATATATATATATACACACACACACTAAAAAGAATATATCAAGGTTGTATTTCCTAGTGGCGATGCCTATGTGCTTCAGACAAGTGTCCAAAACTTGACCCCTCAATTTTAAAAAGAGTGATCTTTGTCACATAGATGTAGAAGGATTAGCTGCTGTACAAATGAAAAGGACTCAAATTCAGCAGTCAAAAAATGTCCAGTATTTCATTATGGAGGTGAATTTTAGTCCCATTGACCAATATGATAACCATGATTCTATCAACATGTTTGCGAATTTTCATAGAAAAGATTTGTCCAGTAGATCAAGATTTCAGAGTTGAGAGATGATTTTCAATTGCTCTTACTAAACATTGTTAAGGACAGTATCATCATAAAGATCACAACAGAATATTTCGCTTAAGAGAAGAAACGTATAATAGAAGATCGTCAATACATCCTTTGAAAAATGCCTGAAGCATACATGACAGCCCTATATATCCTTACCTTAAGATCCAATTTCGCCAAAGCAAGACGATTGAAAGCCACTAAGCGTGTTAGCTTCAAATTTTCTGCTCTCTTAAGAGACCTTTGTAATAGCACAAGTAATTGTTGTTGGGTGGACAACGAAGTACCTAAACCAGTACTGGTCACAGGCGAATGTGTTGAGCCAATTATTCCAGCTTTGCTTGAGATACCTATTTCAGACAAGAGGTCGCAAATGGCTGCTAAAGTGTATGCAAGACAAAAGTCATTGCTATTCTGCACATGAAAAACATATGTGAGAAACGACTTTGTAAGAAGTGAGAAGAAATTTCATCACAAAAAAATAATCAGAAAGAAAAAATGCAAGAAAGAAATTGCCGAGATGGCTCTTATGTTATTTGCATTTGACTTGAGTGCCAGGTATGAATATACGTCTAGGTGCCAGATTTGCTTGACCCTCAATCTCAAGGCACAAAGACAGTGCCATATCTATAATATTTTAGTATTTTTATAATCAGATTTTTAACATATTTTTATTGAGTTTGTATTGATGTCTTTACATTTTTTACTTTGTAAAAATATACGGCTAAGCCATATCCCAAATGGATCCATTGTGATTGTTTTATGTATCAGTAGTATCAGTTGAAATATCGTCTGATGTTATCGGGAATGCACTCTGCGATACGAAACAGGTGTATTAAAAAAACTACCCAATATCACATGATATTGCGTGCATCGCACGATATATTGAAATATTATCGATATCACAACATATTGTCAACCTCTCCCTTAAAGTTACAGTATGTCAATCGATGCATGTGAGATGTTGCACATTTCAAGCAATAACAGCGTAATTCGAGGGAAATGTGAAATAAAGAATCTCAAAATTCAAGATTAAAAAAATAGGTGATATTTTTTGGGGGATTTTGTTCGTATGTGCATTTTGGCAACTCCATTCAAGCCGTTTCCCAGCAAAACATGACTTTAGTGAAGAATGCAATACAAGAGCAGAGTACCGGAACCCATTCAGTGAGAAAATTTTCATTTTAGGTGTTTAAATTCTTTTTTTTTTCAACAGATCATGAAGAAAATAAGTGTAAATCATATCTATGCATGAAATTCATGCATTGATGTGGATTTGAAGCAAGATTTTTCATATGGGGGAAGAGTGTAAGCCTTGGAATCAGGAAGGGCACGTGTAAGGCATTGAAAGTCATGAACTTAACACTCCTAGGTAAATGGTTTTGGAGATACGAGAAAGAAGATGACAATTGTTGGAAGCAAGTCATCACCATCATCATTTAAGCCTTAACCCAGCTAATTGGGGTTGGCTACATGAATCATGTTCCTCCATTATGCTCTATCAAGGACCATATCCTTACTCAACTCTGCCAGGGGAAGTATGTTGCTCTCATTGCTGCTCTGAAGCTTAGATAAAGGAGGGTTGCATCAAGATGGCAACCAATGTCAAACTTTGTCCAGATCTTTTTCTCATGAATCCTGACAATCTTTGGAAGCAAGTGATATCTAGTTAAAATGGGGATCATGAAGGATGATAATGCACTCGGAAGACACTCGGAAGACATCTCATTACAGGGTACGTGTGTATGGAAAGCAGTATAGAGGGCTGATAATCATTCTTCCAAAGGTGTGGCCTTCAGAATTAGAATGTAGCCCAAAAACGTGGGAGGAGACACATGGTGCAATGACAAGCCACTCCGTCAATAGTTTGCAAGATTATGCAGGTGGGTGCCAGAGAAATAAGGTCAATCAGTGTTATGACATCTCAGAAAATCAGACGGTATGGCTCCAACTTCAGGATGGACTTAGGGATGAAGAGAGAGCCGATCTTTTGGTGAAGCTGGATTGGGTTGACTCCTATTACAAAAGAAGGAGACAGACGAGGGTGGAGCTTTGACGTTCCAAGGTACTTCTTAGTGAAATTGTTTTATAATTCATTTTAAGAGGAAGAGGCAAAAGCCAGTGCAGCATCCATGGCAGAAATTCAGTATTGTCAAGGATTGTCAAGAGATATTGTCTTTCAATGGCTAGTTGGTTAAGATAAGGTACTGACGAAGAATTATCTAAGCAGACATGGTAAATAAGAACGGGTGCATTTATGTCTAAAAATTTGAAAATAGTGGACCATCAATTTATTCATTGTTCATTAAAACAGGTGTAACAATGATTATCAAGCTATGTGAGTTAGATTTGATGGTGCCCAAGGAGATCGGGGCGTTCGTAAAAGAATGGCATAGGGTCATCAAGGTAAAGGGAAAGGACATTATGGATGTTGTCCTCATTTGCAGAATTGTGGGAACTTTGGAAGAACGAAATAATAGAATGCATAAAGTATAAACACAAGTCCAAATCATGGGGAGAAGTGTTTAGTGGAGCAAAAGAAAGTTCACCCAGGGGACCATCTGTACCAAAGCATTTAGGTGGCAAAGCAATGAGGAAAGAGGATTGATCTTTCACCATCCTTGCCTCCTTTGATTGCATCGACATATGTTGACCTTATTCATCAAATTATAATAATGATAGTAATAGAAGAGGCTCCTTAGTCCTTACATGAGATGTGATGCCTTGAACATATGAATGACTTTGTGGATGAAAAAGAGAATAGAAGCAAATTGCATAACTATATTAGTTTCCAACCAAGTATGCTTTATCAGTAATTATACATAGTTTTGTGTGTGCCAGATATCACATGCAGACACATGGCCACAAATACAAGTAACTTTCTAGGTTTTATAAAGTTCAACCAAGAAAATAATAATACATACCCATTAAAAAATTTTAAAAAATAAAATAAAATACATAGTTATCAATCAAAAAAATTAAATGCCTAGTTGTCAAGGCAACTAGGATTGCGGAAACTTTCAGGTACAACCATGGTGTTGCATACAAGTCGTGTAAAAATACAGTGTATCTTTAGCTTCACCCCCAACGTAATTACAAATCGCATTCTTATAGGTTTATCATAAACGAATTTCTTGGAATGATTTGAATTTTTGGTGTTTTATCGAGATACATTTGGGAAAATCTTGCCAACGATAAAATATTATAAGGAAAAAAAAATAACAATAGAAACATAAGTTGTAAAAAATAAATTGGAGAAGATCAAAATTTTCCAATTTTATATATCTAGGTATTATCGTGATATCATCAGGCAAATATTATGGGTTTGAGATATTGTGAAAATAATGGGATAGTATTGGGTAAATAGTGTTTTTTGAGAATAAGAATATCATGATATTTTCAAACTACCAGAGATATGTCACTATGCCCCCGATATCCAAGCACGACCGAGGCACATTCAACAAGCATTCCCTAAGCATGTTGTTTCCCTAACACGGGGTAGAGGTGCAACTTGGGCGGGTCGGTCGGTTGGGGATCAACCCAAGCACAACCCAAGGTATTCAACGCTCAACCATAATGGCTAACGCATATCAAGTGGGTAAAAACTGTTAGAGTGCATATTTTGTACTCCATCAGAGTATCATCCACGAGCTAAATCTCTTTGTATCATATCATATCTCTTTGTATCTTATAATATTCTTTTTGTACTCTTAATTAGGCCGTATAGGTTGTATTTATCTACTACTAGAACATGTATGTACCCCTGTTAAAAAAAAAAAAACTTTTATCTTGGCTAAGAACTCTTTACTAAGGCGAAGTTTCAACCAATGTAAAAAACCAGTCAAGTGGAAAGTTTGCCCCTGGCAACTCACGCACATAGTAAAGATATTGAGTTGGGTTGGGGCTGGTTCTCATTGGTCGAGGCCTCAACCCAATCTTAACACAACTTGGGTTCGGTTTCAGGATTGCCAGCGCAAGCCCAACCCAAACTAAATACCAAGTTAGGCCAGTCAGGTTCTGGTTGAGCCTGGCCCAAGTTACACCTCTACCACTGGGGATTTTCAAGGATTGTCATCGTTCTTAACTATGTCCAGTGTTCCTCTGTTACTAAGGTACTGAATCCTAGAAGTACCATAGACCATGCTGGGTCCAGAACTTAGTTGCATGAAGCATGAGGAGAAGATTCGGATGTGAGTGAATTAAAGCAGCAGATCTCAAAATACCAAGAAGTGTGGATAATGAAGCATGTGGTTTGGAATTTCGTCTACAACTTGGTTTCATCGATTTTGTACCAGATTCTGACCAAAACCCAGTTCAAAACAGAACCAGAACAGATGAATAAGGGCAACTCATACAGCAGCCCCTGTGAGAATCACATTCTGAAACCGCTGTTCAAATTCATGCCTAGGAAGCAGAAGCAATATTTTCAGCAGGAGCAACACCTTGGCTAGAAGGTTCTAGCGACTACATCCAGAAAACAGATCTTTGTTGAGAGAGAGAGAGAGAGAGAGAGAGAGAGAGAGAGAGAGAGAGAGACTAGTTATAGGACATGGAAGAGGTTGTTAACACAAGTTATAGGACATGAAAACCTAGAGAGAGAGAGAGAGAGGTTGTTAACATAAGTTATAGGACATGAAAACCTATGCTAACATACGTTATAGGACATGAAACCTAGACTAAGGAGTAAGAGAGAATAGTTTTAGTCCTACCTAATCCAAAGTCAGACCATATATTACAGTTCAACCTTAAAGAACAGGAAAAACTGCACTACCGAGTTTGCTAGAATATAGTGCAATGGTATACCAAAGGTTTGACAACACTAAAATTACCTGTTGAGAAATCCGAACTGCTTCAGTTAGGGCCTGAACAGTATCAAGAAAAATAGTTGTGTGTGAAACTAAATGAACCAAAAACAATGGACAAAATAAAAGAAAATAAGATCAATAGAAAGAGAATTCTCGCCATATTACCTCTAAAGCTTGATTAGAATGCCCAAAATGACTGTGCATGATGCCCAAGCACAATAAAGCAGTTTCATACCTTCCAACAGAATCATCAAGAGGGGAAGAAGATGTACCACCTTCTACTCCTTCTATCCCTGCACTTTAAGTGCAAAACTATTAAATTAGAATCCTTCATTACTTTGCAATAGTTTAACACTTCAATCTATAAAGACTCCTAATATTAGATACCAATGATAGAATTCAAGTAACACAAGCAAAATGACTGTTGACAAAATAAGCAGTAAGAATGAATACTTGCATACAGTCTTATGTTAAAAAGGGAAAAAAAAAAACACTTCTCAAAGCAAAGATGCAATGCGCATGAGAAGTGAGAATCACTAATGGCAAACAATTTTATATATGTAGCATGAAATTCATAAACTAGAACCACGTATGGATAGTAATCGAATCAGAAGATAGAACATGATATTCAAGGAGTCGGTCTTCAACTCAAGAAATCTTATCACATTATAGCTCAACAAATTAACTTGGGAGAAAACTCAACCCACATTATTCCACGTCAATGCATATTGGATCAATTGGGTTGGTGACTTAAATCGACCCACAAATTGTTAACAAATCAACTTAAGCATTCATTGAGAGGTATTATTACTTTGCACATGGAGCAAAAGGAGTTCACGCATAGAGATATGGTATCGTTATCTAGAGCCACCGATGTTGGAAATTCAAGGTTGCAACCTGAGTTGATTCTCAGGCGAAAAATATATAATAAAAATCGCTTCAGAAAGAGAAAAAAAAATAGAAAAAAGAAAATAGAACAACATAACATTTACCTATAATCGAAATAGCAATGAAGATTTTCCAAAGCAGCCGGATAGTCTTCATGGTAAAGACTATTCAAATACCGCAAGTAGTGGACCTACGTAGAAATCAAAGGACAAAGGTAAATGAAAGGAATCATCTTAACTTAGCTAGAATTACTACACATATTATATATCCTTTGCATGAAAAAAAATAAATAAATAAACAAACACCTCCAATATCTAACTTTACAACTTACACGATGCAGCTCTGGAGCTAGCTTCTGAAGTTGCATTAGGATGGCCTCGAATGCATTCAAAGGGAATGAGATGGCATGCCTAGTACAGAAAATACACCATTTCATATCCAGAATATATTTCTACCAATAAACTAAGAGAAACATGATGGCTACTAGTGAAAATGGAATTTTGAATCCTACTCTTCCTATGTATAGTAGATATATAGTTGTTATCTTGTGGCCCCATTGTATATGTGCCATGGCCCAAAAATCAGACCAGTCTGGTCATTAGGTGAGCAGCAAAGATCCAAAAAATGGATTTATTTTTTAAAGACCAACTATCGTAATCACCATACCCATATGGCCCATCAGCAAACCAGAGTGGCAGATATCAGGTCACGGACTCATGGTGCATGCACTGTGGAGCTAGCATGAAGAAAGGCCCGATGTTGTTACATATGCAAATTGTACGACTCCAAATCCTGATCTCTTGAGTAGCCATTGCATGATTCATAAATTGGAGATCAAGATCAATGAGTCTCTTACTTCTCAATCAAGTCGGCCTGCTCCCTTAGGTACCCTTGTACTTGCCAGTTTGTACGTAAGAACAGCCCCCCATGGTGATCATCATTTCTCAGTGCATCATTTAGAGGACATACAAAGTCACTGCCTTGTGGACTATCATCACTGTGTTTAAACTGGGAGTCAACAGAAATCTGGACATCTGCAGGTTCAAATTGGCCCAGTAAATCATTTCATAATAACTACCTCATAATTATAATAGGTAAAAGGAACAAATACCAGATGATGATCTTGATCGATGATAATGGGTCCAATATGGACAAGTTTTAAAATCGTGATTAATATGTGAGAATATCTTAACCGTGCATATATTCGTAGGTTATAGGAGAGGATTTCCTCTATTCACCCTGAGTATTCGAGATTGGACACAATGGCCAATGGCCGAGGGAGATTTGCGGACCATGGATCTCATACTAAGAATGTTCATGACCATTTTAAACAGGTTTGGGCGACCTGTGTGAGGAGACCAATCAGGAGTCAAGATGGAAAGTCTCCACCATTGGGCTTAACGACAAGTTGGTGCTTTTGCCCTACCCCACATGAGAGTGAGGGTTCATGAATGTGGGATCTTGTCACTAGACCCTTTGGACACTTGCATTGGTGGATCACTTCAAGTCTCTAGATCAGGAGACCCATCATATTCGATCCAGATCAACTTGTGTATGTACCAGCTTTGACTAAACCGTTAGACCTGAGGATATATAGGGAGTCTGAGTTCCTAGTGTAATGTGCTTTGGCCCTCCCCATGAAGTCAATGCAGTGGCTCATATGTGGGTGTAATTGGGTATATACATTAGGATACGGTTGAGGTCATATGATCCGGCAAGGAATCCGCTAATTGCCTAAGAACACTTTTATGGCTTAGATCTTGGTAATTGAACCATCCATCGAGGTGTTTTCAGCTAGGCCCGAAACTCGAATGGTTTCAAATGTTTTTATAAATGTTTTTAACCTTTGATCTTTTGTTTTAACCGTTGAAAAGGTTTTAATGACGCTTACTGGTAATCCAATGGTTAAGATCTTGTGGTCAACCTACTGATTTGCATGGTATTGGATCTGTCAGACAAGGAGATAATTTGAGAAAGAGAGAATGTGAGAGAGAGAGCACATAGGGCTGGGATATCCAGCCCTATCTTGCTTATAATGATAGAAAAAAAGATTCAATTACATATATGCCCTTAAAAAAAACAAAAAACTAAAGAAAGACTAAGGGACAAATAAGAAAAGCATAAAACAAAGAATTCTTTTAGACATAAGCATTAAACAAAGATAAAAATGAGAAAAAAAAAAAAAACCTAAGGACTGAGGCCCACAGGCCACAACACATAAGGCCCAAGTGTATGCACCTACGGGCCTAGTCATAGGCTCACACACACATACACCTACATTCCCTCTCAAGCTAAGGCATAGATATTAATCATGCCCAGCTTGCCAAGAACACATTATCCAGCTTCCACTACAAGGGCCTTTGTGAAGATATCCACCAACTGCTCAGAAGAAAAAACAAATGGAGTGGAAACAACAACACCTGCAGCATCTGTCTCACGACTAAAGCAACAATCAGCTTCAATATGTTTTGAATGCTCAAGAAAAATAAGATTAGAAGCTATGTAAATAGCAGCTTGATTGTCACAATAAATCTGCGTAGGAGTCTTCATTGGAAATCGCAATTCGATACTCTACATCAACACTGGACCGTGCCACAACCGTCTGCTTCTCAGTCTTCCAGGAAACTAAATTGCCACAAAAAAAAAGTATGGCAACCTAACGTAGAGCAACAATCATCCAAGGAAACTACCCAATCAGCATCAAAATACCCCTTAATATCAAGATTATGATGACGATCAAAGATAATACCATGCCCAGAGAACAATTTGATGTAACGCAAGATGTGACAAATGGGTTCAGGATTACTAGAACAGGAAGCGTGCATGAACGAACTAACCAAACTCACAACATAAAACAAATCTAGTTGAATGATCGTCAAATATGTCAATCTTCCAACCAAACATTGATCCATGCAAGGATTATCAAGAAGTTCCCATCCTCTATCCTAAGCTTCTTATTAACTTCCAATGGAGAACCAATAGGTTTGACATCAAGATTCCCAATTGAAGTCAACAAATCAAAAGCATATTTCCATTAAGATAGAACTATTCCCTTCTTGGAACCAGAGACTTCAATTCCAAGAAAGTATTTTAACAATCACAAATCTTTGATATCAAATACCTTGCTCAAATATAATTTCAGCTCTAGTATATTATTAACAACATCCACTTATAACAAGGATATCATCCACATATACGCTGACAATAGTAGTCCCATTCACATGCCACTTGACAAACACAGAACGATCAGAATGAATATGAGTGAAACCAATGTGAATTAAGGCTCCAATAAACTTTTCAAACCAAGTGTGAGGAGCCTGCTTCAACCCACATATCGTCTTCTACAAACGACATAGCTTCCTCTCTTCACCTTTCGAACAAATCCAGTAGGAGGAAACATATAGATCTCCTCAGTCAAATCACCATTTGAAAAATTATTTTTAATAATATCCAATTGATGCAAAAGCCAATTCATATTAGCAACAAGAGAAATAATCACCTATACATAGTTCATCTTAGCAATAGGAACAAAGGTCTTAAAATAATCCTCACCACAGGTTTGTGTAAAACCTTTAGCTATAAGACGGGCTTTATGATGAGCTATATTTCTATCAAGATTATACTTGAGAACATACACCCAACAACAAACTACAAGATTATTCCCGATTGATAACTCAATCATCTCCCATGTATGATTCTTTTCAAGAGCTATCATCTCCTCCTCCATAGCTCAACACCACAGAGGAGAAATAAAAGCCTCCTTGAGATTTTTAGGAATGGTAGAGAAAGAACACTTAAGAGCCAAAACAAAGGATTGGTGCTGAGGGGACAAGGAATGATAGGAAACAAGCCTCTAAATAGTATGCAAGGTATATTATATTTTTGCTTTTCTGATAGCAAGAAGTCTAAGTTAGCTTCTAAGAAGGATCATCATAAATAGTTAATCGAGTAGGAACACTACCAGTACCTATGGCTGAAGAGGCATGCTTCGTGGTTTTGCGAAATAATAGGTTTATGAACATTCCTTTGTTCATATACTTTCAAGTTCGACTTAAGGGAATCAGTAGCAACCTTATTTCTAGCATTGTCAGGTTCAAAAGACACAACCACTATGCGACTAGGCCTAGGCCTGACCCAACCTGGCCCGTTAACCAACAAGTGTAGAAAAAAACAAATAAGAGAGAACGATGGGGCATGTGAAATCAACAGACCTGTAGTGGCAATTAATGAGGGGAAGCAATTGCCATCTCAACACTGCGGAACATTTTCTTTTCCATCTCTCAAAAGAGAATCATTGCAAACAGTGTTGTAATAACAAAGAACTGGTGTAACATGAATCTCTCACAAGAAGAAAAAAAAATCAAATGGAAAGGGAGAGTAGGAAGATTTGTGTGTGTGTGTGTGTGTGTGTGTGTGTGTGTGAGAGAGAGAGAGAGAGAGAGAGAGAGAGAGAGATGAGCAGTTTGGGCTAAGCGAGGGTTGCAAATCCTGTGGTGAGAACAGTAGTAAAGGAAGTGTGTGTGTGCGCGCGCGCGCATGTGGGGGGGGGGGGTTAAGGGATTAGCGTTCCATACCATACATAAGTTGGGCTGGATTAGAATAATCTAAGCCCAAGCCTGTCCAACCCGAAAATTGATTGGGCTTTAGATGCCAGGATCGAGCCTAGCCCATGGGCCTAACTAACAGGTCCAAGCCCCAAGATACTGACTAATATCACCATAAATGCCCCATTTTGAATTTTTTTCTTCAACTTTTTCCCTTTCTTCCACTTCTATTTTAACCATGAAAGAAGCTTAGAAACTAATTTTTAGACTAGATCTAGGCCTATTTTGAGGATCAAAACACAAGATTTGATTTGGATTCCACAAATCGAAGCAAAATGGACCATTTTGGTAAACATCGGAAGAAGGGAGAAATCATCATCACTTTTTCCTTTTCGTTTTTCATCTTCTTTTTGTTTTGTTCATGTCTAATGGGCCCTATCCTCTAAATCATGTTTGAGTAGGACCTATTTGATTGATTTTTAACAGGTCAAGCTGACAAACAACACTCTTATCAAAGAAATGGTCGGATAAACCATTAAATGCATGTTAAAAAGACAAAAAAAAAAAAAAAAAAAAAAAGACAGATTCTGATGTTTTACACTTTCCTATTGTAATAGTTTTCCCAGATTTATTTTTGCGCCAAAAAAATTTTGGTTGATACAGGCCCATCTCATTCAATACAGGTAGATACAGTCCAATATGACCCATATCATATCATTTTTGGGCCTGGCCCTGATACGGTTATTCAAAACCTTGGGCCTTTCAAAGGGCCAGGGGCAGAGTACTTTAGAGAGCATTAAGTCTTAATATTTTTGTGGGGTGTTGTAGCAAGCATTTTGATCAGAGTTAGGGGAAAAGATTTTCTACTATGGGACCTCATCATCTTATCCCATAGCTTATTTTCTTTTGTTTCTTCTCACCTGAATAAATTTAAGCCATCTTATTAAAAAAAAAAAAAACATGTACAAAGCATGGTTTTAGAACTCAATAAGCCTGATACAACCTGTCCAGGTCTAGCTAGATTTGGTAGTAACCGATCTGGTTTGATACCACAAGTCACCCCTGACTCGGATTGAGTCTCAACTCGAATCAGGGCTGAATGAGTCGATCCAAGTCATCAAGTCTTTTAACCAAGGTACAACTGTTATCTTTTATTAACTGACCATTTTCTCATAAAACTTGTGGGGCCACCTGATGAGCAGAATCGCCTATTTTAGCAGCCCATCAGACAAACAACCACGATCTCAGACATGCAGGCCACATTGGCAAATATGGGGCATGCGTTTGGCAACTAAAGATCTGCGTCACTGCATCTGCAAGCAGTGTCACTCATATTAAAATAACCAACAGATCTGAAAAGCAGCATATTGGGAATGCATTTAATGTCTTGGCAAATGTGGGACATCTGTGTTTGGAAACTGAAGATCCACGTGTTATTTGTGTTAAGATATCCAACAGTCCTAAAAACCATGCATGTTAAGAAGCGTGTTCTTCTTGTACCTTCAACTAGTCCATAAAGAGATCTGGGCGCATGCATATGAAATTTAGGACTTTCTCCAACACTTGTTCCAGCTTCAAATTCATGCCTGTTTTTCCCGAAAACATAACTTTCAAGATCCAAGTCCTCGTCCTCCAATAAGTCTGATTCATTATTGAAATTGTCTTCATCAGGCAACTCATAAGGAGGATCATTTGAGACTTCATTACAATATGTCCCAATATTGGTCAGAAGCTGGCACACGCCCTACATAAAGTTTCCAATAACAAGATGTGAGGCCTTCGACATTTACTAATGAAAAATAAAATCTAAAAGTAAACATCAGTACAAACAATGCACACGGGGGGGGGGGGGGGGGGGGGGGGTACAATAAACAGAGTATAAAGTTGAAACTCTGGATAAAAGAAAGAAAAATAAAATAACCAAGACCAATTTCTAGTTTAACATGCTTGTGAGTTAGACTTCAGAACATTTGGCAAAATGTATCTTGTCTCAACAGATACTCCACAAAGAGTTGTGGGAAGGTTAAAACTAGAATATCATTATACCAAACGGTCTTCACTTAATCAGCAATTTCAACCAAATTGAAGATTTACAACATTTATACCAAAGATAATCAGGTCAGTGATAAAATTGTTGAAATATAAGAGCAGCCATTGTTAGTCCCATTCCACACATTTGATTGATCATCTTCTCCCTTGGTTTGTTTGCATCAGTTGATTTAACTTGCTTTAGTTTACTGGCTTGCTTAAGTTTTTATGCTCTATTTGTTTGCTTTAGTTTAGTTTCAGTCTCTTAATCAGGGTACCCAGTTTCTTCTTTACTTCTTCTACCGGCAAAATCAAAGTTGCTATGCAGAGCTGACTACAATGCAGTAGTAACTAACCCACAAACATCGCCGTGCACATGAAGCAATCAATCCAAAATATACCCAGTTTCATCCCCTTACTCAAATGATGGCATTCACACAGACAGAACTAAGATCAGTCAGTTCAATCATCTGATTTACCATTTTTTAGTGTATCCCGAGATTCACATCCTCCAATGTCAGTGCATGTAAAGTAGATTTGGGTTCTCCATATGGTGATGGGACAAAATATTGGGATTTGAATTTCAAATTTCATCCCGTTAAAAGGATAAGTAAATTTCGCAGGATTTTGGATATTTTAATCTCCTTTTATCGAGCACAACTACTACTGGGGGCTTATCTCAAGTTGACTCAGTGTCCTAAAGGAGTGTCAACCTGTAGGTGATGACAGATGCCACTTTGGTCTATCTGAAGCATACGTAGCGTTGAGATTATATGCTCAGGCTTATCAACCTCATAGTGACGGTAAAGGAAATTTTTATCCCCTCATAGGGACGCATGCATTGATAAACGCTACGCACTTTCATACAAAAGAATGGAATGATCTATCACGATATTTTTAACAATTGCATATATCGATGATATAACCATTACTTTCGTAAAAAGCATGAAATGACAAAAAGGATTAAAATAAATACAAATACCTCAAAAGACAATTGATTAAAGGCCACTATGCAACGGCGTAGAAACATTCCCAAGTGGCTATTTGGATCCAAAAATATTTGATCATCCTCCACATTGCCCATTTCAGAGGTTGCAAGTACACCTGATCAAATTTTGATTTGGTAATTTAAATATAAGCTGAACTTTTGACACATGTAGTCAAATGAGTTGATGGAGAAAGAATAAGAACAACAAGAACAATAACTCACCTCGCAGATTGCTGAAGAAGTTAAACAAATCATCAGGTGAAGATAGAGACGTGAGCCGACTTGTTAAATGCTGACCCAACCAATCATGTAGTAAACCATCAACTGCCTTCAGCTGACTTGTAAGTTCATCCAGCGGTGGCTCCAAAAAATCATCACAAGACTACAAACAAAAAGTGTGTCACAAACATGAAAGATAGAATGGGGTTGTCAACCAAAAACCAATACTAATACACAGTTCAAGAAAGACATGACAAAAGAAAGAAACCATCGCAGAAACATCTATTGGACTATATTTGAAAGTAGAGGGAAACGCATGCCAGTAATCATGATTAAAGTATGAACTACGCAGACATTATTTTCAACAATGCAACACTCTCCATTCAAATCCAAACAGATTGCTCCATACACAAAATGAAATTCGAGAATATAAGGCTACCTTTGAAGGTTGGGTGCAGATATTGCAGTAAAATTTATTAGCATCCGGTCCACTCAACCTTTGGTGAATTAGGGATTTCTGTATAAGCGATGCACCCAGAACACAAAACACCATCGGACTGATCCCATGCTCTGGCCAATCGAAGATCAAGCCATCAAATTGAATATGAGACCTTCACCAGAACCTGCCAATGATCTTGATCAAATAATTATCAAATCTAATTGTCCAAACTGAAAATCTGAACTATCTCACCATCCAAAGTGATGATCTGGACCACAGCATATTGATCACTAGTGCAGTCATCATCACTGTCACACAAGCCTTATCCCAACTAATTGGGATTGGCTACACGAATCCTGTTCTGTCATTCCACTCTATCAAGGACCATATCATCAGTTAAACCATAGGTTATCAAGTCTTTCTTACTCCTAAATGGCACAGTTCTTGGTCTCCGTTGCACACGGTCAAACCATCTAAGTCTACTTTCCCTGATCTTAATACCTATTGGTATTTGTTGCTACCCCTAAGTTTCCTCGAATGCATTCGTCTAAAAATTTAATCCTTCTTGTCTTGCCACTCATCCATCTCATCATCCTCTTTCAGCTACACTCATCCTATGAACATGTTGTTCTTTAACTACCCAACATTATGTCCCACAAAGCATAGCTCGTCTTATAGCTATCCTACAAAATTTCCCCTTCAATTTGATTGGTAGGCAAAGATCACATAAACTCCAAAGGCATATCTCCACTCTGCCACCCATCTCAAATTCTACGACTAACATCCTTCTCAATATCTCCACTCTCATGAATTATCAAACCAAGATATCGAAAATGGTCATTCGCAATACTTCATAATCAGCAATCTGCTCTAATTCCTCATTTACACTCCTATTGTTAGTTTGTAACTGAAATTGCATTCCATATACTCTGTTTTAATCTAACTAATTTTAAAACCTTAGGTTATAAAGCATCCCTCGACCCTCCACAGTTCAAGCTTTGTGTTTACATTGAAGATTAGTATAATTTATGGTCAAAAAATTAATTTAAAATGCATGCAGAACTTGTATCTACAGGCTTCTTTTTTTTTTGGATTTTTTACCTGTTTTTCATATTTATTTTCGTTCAAAAAATAATTGGGTCATATGGACCCCATATCGGTAGATACAGGCGATACAAGTATATGAATCAATTCCAGTGGCAACTGATATGGTGTGCCGAAATCGATTTTAATCCTTGAGTACAGTAAAGATTGAATGTAGTTATATTTTCCACGAGGACAAGACTATGGTGATAATTCACCACAACCTCTTTTAAGTTGTGGTCTTTAGTTCACCATAACTGTGACATACACAGACATCAATCCAGACCATCTAAATCATAGAGCCCCCTGTGGATGGAACATAGCCCAAAAACCACAAGGATCAACTAATCCTAACAATCAAATTGCCTACTGCCAAATGGACGGTCGGAAATAAAATGGTCAGTGGTCCGAATTATACATCATAATCAGATAGCTAAGATAACTACATCAGTGTGAATCTTGGGTGATAATCCATCCACAATGTGGCCCATCACTGGAGCGGGTTGGATTCCTGTCCACTCCAATTTGGACGACATCCCGCCCCGAATTGATAAAATGGTAGTGAAACTATCACCACAGTCAAGACCATCTTCAACAGACCCAAAACCCTAGAAATCCAACATGAACAAGCAAGAGATCAGATCATACCTTGATGATGGATAACAAGAAGAGGCCGAGGCGGTTGTGCTGAGGGATCGACGAGAACGGAAAGGGGACCGCCGATTGAGCCGGCGGTGCGTATATCGTAACAAGGATGCAGACGGAGACCTTGTGTGGAGTGAGAGCGAATGGTGGCCCAACGATTCTCGGATTTCTCTCCATTGATCTCTGATCTCAGTAGAAACGGGAATAAAAAATCAGCGGTCTATTTTTTTTCCTTTGTTCTTGTTTTGAAAATTTCGACGGTCAGAAATGGAGCTGATGTTCTGAGATCTGAGATCGACGGCCTCTTTTCTGTTATAGATGGAAAAGGGGTTTGCTAGGGTTTTGTTGTTTTCAAAAATGAGCGGGAAACGGGAAAAGAATGGGGGAGAATCGCGTTTGGTACGAGAAATGAAGAGCGAGTAATGGGGTTTCGTGGTAGAGAAAAATTTTGCTACACCCACGGCTTGCGTACGCTGCATACTCGGCAATCCCAGCCGTGGGTGGGATCTGAATCTCCAGGGGCATAGAAGGCGTAGAGGGCGAGTCTCCTCTCTCCTCTCACTCCTCCGGATCTCATGCGAAAGCCTTTTGAGGCTTTTGGACGCTGGGAACGCAGGTGGGTCCCACGGCTGATGTTTGTGAGAAATTCACCCCGTCCATCCATTTTGTGAGCTCATTTTAGGACGTGAGACAAAAAAAATGGCCTGCATCCGTGAACCTAGTTGGCTGCACTAGAGGAAAAGTGGGCAGGGGAACTCCTACCGTTGAAACCTCCCTGGGTCCGCAGTGTTGTTTATATGCCATCCATACCGTTGGATGAACTGAAAATACAAATATTAGCCTGATTCAAAACTTATGCGACCCCATGAATATTTCAATTGTGGACGTTCAATCATTTTTTCAACCACTCAAGTCTTTGATCACGCTCATTTTTTGTCACACGTTATAAAATGAGATCACAAGACAGATAAATTGGGTGGATCTCTCACAAACATCATGGTGAGCCCCACATAAACTTCCATAGCAACTCCGAAAGGCTTTTGGAGGCCTCCGTAGGTTGCAGCGCTGTTCAGATTGGCCCATAGGCAACTTGTTCAAATGTGCCCATTGTTCAGTGATCCAAATCATCGATGAGAAGGGGCTCATCATGGATCGCCACACATAAATATACCTAATTGGAACACCGTAAAATAGAATATTTGGGCTTTTATTAGTTGAATATGAATTGTTGTTGCCTTCTTTTGTTTTTCCTTAACTGTTTGTACTTCTGTATTTCAGGACAGTCCAGTAAAAAATTAAAGCACAAAAGATCAAGCGGACTATAGCATGGAAAATTGTGGGAATAATGATTTCCACCGTTGAAACCTTCCTAAGGCCGATGTTTATTTGTCATTAGACCTGTTGATAATATCACACACATGAATGATGGTAATATATATATATATATATATATATATATATATATATATATATATATATATATTAGGTTGATCCAAAGCTGTTGTGGCCCTTTAGAATTTTTCAATGGTAAATGTTAAATTCACACTGTTTCCTGTGGTGTGATGCACTTGAACTTCAGATATGCTTCACTTTTTGTATCAAAAACCTAAAATTATCTGGTAAAATGGTTTCACAGAGTGGATAAAATATATAATTCACAATGGGCCTGATGGAGTCTGACTTACTCACAACACAATCCGCTTCCTTCCCTATCCACCTTAACCTTTAGTGCCACCAACTTGATTCACGTGTGTGCAGCCCATTTTTTTGTCTTATCTCTTAAAATAAGCTCACAAAATGAATGGATGGAATGAATTTCTCACAAACATAAGCTATGGGACTTACTTGGTTCCATAGTCCGCACCAAGCCAACTTCTAATTCTTACCACACTAGATAGATTTTGGGAGAAGAGAGAGGAGAGAGATTCGCCATCTCCGCCTTCTATGCCCTTGGAGATTCGGATCCCACCCATGGCCGAGATTGCCGCGTATATAGAGTACACAAGTTGTGGGTGTAGCAAAATTCTTCTCTTCATTGTAGATATGTATGAGAGAGGATTAAGTGCAGCCCCAGCCACCCAAGATGGTGTGGTTCTTAGTGTGGGGCCCACCTTGATGTATTTATTCTATATCTGCACCATCCATCTGTTTTTTAATATCAATTTAGGGAATGAGTACAAAAATGAAGAAGACCCAAATCTCAGGTGGATCATACTGTAGGAAACTGTCGTGTTTGAACGCCATACCATTCAAAAAATTTTAGGGTCCACCATAAGGTTTCCCAAATGTTTATTTGCCATCCAACCTGCTGGTAAGGTCACAAAATTTGAATGATAGGAGAAAACAAATATCGGCTTGATCCAAAACTTTTGTGGCCCCATTAATGGTCCATCACCATTGTTTCCTATGATATGGTTCACCTGAGAACTAGATTGTCTTCTTGTTTGGGCTCACGCGGAAATGATCCGGCAAAACCGGATGAACAATATAGATCTAGAACACATACATCAAGGTGGCCCCATGGCAAGGGCCACACTGTCTTTAGGACATGACGCCAATGATGCCAAACTTAAGTGAGATACAAGACGCATGTGGGCCATACAACAAAAAACAGTTGGGATGGACACATCCACACTTGAAACCCTCCTGTGGATCAGTGCAATGTTTAGATGTCATCCAACCCGTTCATAAGGTGATTCCACAGGGACGAAGGGAAAACACATTCTTGATGCAAAATTAATGTGACCCCCACCAAGGTTTCAACGGATATCACTCGATCCTCACTCGTATGGCCCACTTGAGTTTTGGATCTCCCTCATCTTTGTGCTCATGATATCAAATGACAAGAAAAAACGGATGGACGGATTGGATATAACACAAATATCATGGTGGGCCCCAGGATTACAGGTACATTGCGTCCCGTCCATAGCAAGTTGTAAGATCTGATGTCAGAATCGAATCTCATTGGATAGAGGGAGGAATTGACTCGATATCAACCATTGATTTTGTCGACCTCTGTTATTCGAAATTATCAAACATCCTACACCCGACGACGTGTACAGTGTCCACGTGACCTTAGTCTGTAAAAGTGGGGCCCATGCGGATTAGCTGAGTCCGGAAAGTGTTTTTTCCTGACCGTGGGGGCCACCTTAATGTATCTGTTATAAATCCACTCCATCCATCACCTTTTCCGGATCATTTTATGGTATGGGTCCCATTTTGAAGCAGATCTAAATCTCAAGTGGACCATACCACAGGAAGCAACGGTCAGTGGCCATTAAAAACTGATATTTGTGTTTTACCTTCATCCAGGTCTTTTTGACCTTATCAACAGGTTGGATGGTAAATCAACATTATGGTGGTTCCAAGAATTGTTTTAATGGTGGGCGTTCAATGACCACTGTTTCCTGTGGTGTGATCCACTTGAGATTTAGATCTGCTTAATTTCTGGAATCATACCCTTAAACGAACTTTATAAACTGATGGACGGAGTGGATATACAACTAATACATTAATGTAGGCCCCATGGTAAGGAACTCACCCACTAAGCTTTTACCCCGCCCCGATCCACTGCATAGGTCAACCTGCACAGCACTGTTTGTGGCCCCACAGTTTATTTTCAGGCTTCTGATCAGACAATTAGGGTTATCTAATGATAAAAGTTTTCAGTTCTGGTCCATCCAGTGTGGGATCCATCATATCAACGGTCTTGATAACAGAACTACAGGCCCCATATTTACGTGACTAGGCAGCGGATGATACTACAGCATCCTCATGCTGAGTACCGTATGGTTCCTCTTCTCTAAAAGAGGCATGCCTTGGATTCCTGCCCAGCTTCCCCTTTGGGCTCTTCAAGCTTCTTCATGCTTGCTATAGTCTCTTGATCAGCTGCTAATCTCCAACACCATTGCATCTAACCGTTGATACTCGCGGCCTTCTCCATCAGCCGTTGAAAGTATGCGCATCAGCCCACTGAAAAAGGAGGCTAAGGTATGATAATCTAACACCTGATTTAAGAGCATGTTTAGGCCTTAATTATCTCTACAAACGGAGGGTTGATAATCCCAAATGCATGTGTGGCCCACCGTATCTATTGGGTGGCCTGGAAATCGGGCCCGTTGACAGTGTATGAAACCAGATGGATGGCAAAACCCAGGTTTTCTTTTGTTGATTTGTTTTGTAGCTTGTGGGCGCATCTGATGAGTGAACGGTCCAGATTTTTCTGTCCCCTTTTCCCCTTATATTAAAAAACAGAAACCCGCAAGCTAATGACTCGACTTGCGAGTTGAATCCAGTTGACCGAGTTAGCAAGGCGACTCGAAGAGTCTTGCCGAGTAGAAGCCGAGTCACGCTCATTAGCGAGTTTCGCGATGACTCAGCCTGACATTCGTCGAGTTAAGTTGACTCGCCCATGTTTGGAGTCGAGTCACTGAGTTTTATAACTGTGATGTATTGGGGCTCCATTAATGTCTGGTTAATTTTTTGTTGGACCTTTTTACTATATAGATGATCTTGACCCTCATTCATTTGGCTCTGTGATGGACTGCTAGAATTGTGTTTTTCCGTAGTAGTCCAGAACGTGTTGTCTGTACTTAATGGACGGTCCAGACTGACGTACTGAATTTTGCACATGCCCCCCTGCAACTTGTCGCACCGTAATTTATATTGTAGAAACAATCCAGTTCTCTCAGAGTATGTCGCAGTGCTCCTATTGCATCGGGACACTTCAATAATCTGATCGATCGATCTGCACTGTACGTTGATTCTGGTAAGGTCCATGGGCAACAGTGTGAAAATCACACTGACAGAATGACCTGATTCATCCATAAGCTGGCCTTCTTACTTACGACCGTCCATTGGAACCTATGGATGATGGGATGGTTAGGATTATCTGCCTGAAGTGATTCTTTAAATCCATTATCTGTCTGAAAGTTTTCAGGTGGTTGGCCCCCTGCCCATTGGGCGCGGATTGGGTGGTGACCCTGCCATCACCTTTCTTGGTGGCAGGACTCTTGGGGCCCACCATGATGTATGTGTTTTATCCACTCCGTCCATCCGTTTTGCCAGCTCATTTTAGGTCATGAGTCCAGAATTTTGGGTGTGGTCCACTTGAGCTTTGGGTATGCTTCAATTTTGGGTCATGGCTAAAATGAGCTGGCAAATGGATGAAGGGCCTGGATAAAACACATACATCACGGTGGGCCCCACAGAGTCCTACTACCTAGGAGGTCAGTGGTGGCAGGGTCACCACGCAATCCTCGTCCCCCACCATTGCTCCCAGTGGTTTGGCTCACCTGAGTCTTGGATTAGGCTGATTTTTGGGCCATGAGCCTAATGTGGGTCACATCTTATGTCCGGATGAGATGGCACATCATGTGGATCCCATGCAGTTGGCCCAATCACATATGTTTAACTTACGTGATCATTCCAATGATATCAGAGGTCCAAATTATTTTTATTTTTCTCTCATTTTTTTATTTATCCTTTGTGAGTGTAGCAATCTCCAAGTCCACCCACGTCTACCCCACTCCTCGATAACCAGTCAGAGCATGGTGAGACTGATTCGTCCCCGTATGGTCAGAGAACGCTAGCCGCTTTAGTAAGTCATGCTTTCACATGTATTTATTTTTGTGTTCCTCACTATCACATTATTACAATGCTCCACATTCAAGTTTGTACAAGTAGATTTGGTTCTGTGTAACTGAAGGTGGGTACTATTGGAGATATATTTTGGGGAATGATCAATCCCAGGTGGGCCCCATCAGACTAACGGTCCACTTGGTTGCCAAGAAGTTCCATTCGGATCGCATTGTTTGGATAATGGCAAAACCACTATCCAAGTAGCTGCTAGCCGTCTACAAGGCAATCGAGGTGGGAAGATTCTCTGGCCCACATAAAGCACACTGATCAAATGATAAAGTGGGCCCCACCATAAAAATCTTTTGTCAAATCCGTTTTCAATTGTTCAAATCAGTAGTTAATGTGGACAACCGTTTCCAAAGTGTATGGAGGGCATTTCTCTTTGGGGTACTGAAGATCTGACCGTTAAAATGGTGGATGAGAGTATGCAAAAGGGGATTAGCAACTCTATTACTAGGCCCAACAAAAAATCAAAAGATAAACCTTAAAAACTACAAGCCTGAAAGTGCATACCAGCAATGCGATTCTGTATTTTATTGATGCAGTCCATCCATTTTGGCATTTTGCATCATTATTTTAGGGCATGAGCCCAAAAAATGACGCATGTCCAAATCTCAGGTGGACCACACTACAACAGGGAAAACAGTAGTGGTCATTGAATGCCCACCATTAAAATCTTTCTAGGCCCCATTGTATTATTTATTTGCCATCCAACGTGTTGATTCGGACACACAGATGCAAACACAAATATCATTCCACAAGTTTTTAATTGTGGGTGTTCAATCACCACTGTTTCATGTGGTGTGGTCCACCTGAGAATTGGATCTACCTCATTTTTAGCTCATGCCCTAAAATGATATGGAAAAATGGATGGACAGCGTGGATAAAACACATACATCATGGTGGGCCTGCAGAACACAATGCGCGTGTAATACCTCACAGATTTTAGGGTGTATTTTTTTTTTTTTTTTCTCTGAGTGGGACCAATTATCAGATTAACGATCGGGACCATCTTTCTTCTCCATTTCTGACTTCTCATTAGGAACCAAACCAGACTCGATGTTTAACTCTGTGTAGCCAAATCCGATTTCGGACCCAAAACCCATATAAAATCAAATCGGGTTGGATACTTCAAATATCCACAGAGATCCAGCAGGTACCCATTGACAGGCCATCCACTATAGGTCTCACGTGAATATTGTTTTTCCTGATCACCTTGGTGGACCACATGAATGATGGTGGGTCCCAGTAGCACTAAAAGGTCCACTTTTGCATTCAACAGGAGCAACAAATAAAGGAGTATGAGAAGCGGACGAAAGACCTTGAATATGAGGTGACCATTCTACAGCTGAAGGTGGGAGAGCTTGAGGCCAATGACAAGAGCCATCTGGCTTGCAAGGTTGAGGCCCACTCGCTGAGGAAAGATAAAGAAGCCGCAGAGGCATTGGCCACAGCTTACAAAGAGCAATTGATGAGTACAAACCGGTTCATTTCAAGGACCCATTCAAAAGATTCGTCTAAAAAGAGACGAGAGAGCTCAGATGGTGATGAAAGTCTTAAGAAAAGGCAAAAGACAGAAGCAGAAGGCGACCCATAGAAAGGTGAACGGTGATGATCGAGCGAGAAAGTGGGCCGCTAGGTGTGACTGCTCAATTGCGCATTGGAAGTGCATGTGCGCGAGATCGGAGCCCTTCATCAGGTGATCCCCATTGTGTAGATGCCATGTATCAAGAATCAGACTGATCTGATGATCTTATTGGTTGGATTTTGGAAATGTGGCAAGTACACGTTGGGGATCATGCAATGAGCAGCCCTTATTGCACACACATGTGCCTTGTTTCCACATGTGAGGTCGGTACTGTTTGGATGATGGCCAAAAACTAATAATCTATGTTTTGGCCCGCTTTTTCTAAGGCAAAGGTTATCCAAATGTAAGACATATTCATAGTTAAAGATGGATTGTGTAGTGGTTAATGAGAGGATTGGATGTTATGAGATGGTCTCAAGTCCAACCAGTTGGACCACAAGTTATTACCACACAGAGGATATCACTGTTTCTAGTTGGATGTTATGAGATGGTCTCAAGTCCAACCAGTTGGACCACAAGTTATTACCACACAGAGGATATCACTGTTTCTAGTGGTATGGTCCACCTGAGATTTAGATCTTCTTAAGATTTGGGATTGCGTTCTAAAATAAAATCTAAAAACTAGATGGACGGTTTGGATATACAACAAATACATCAGGGTGGGACCAACATGGTTAGGGTGAAACCCACTGTGGTGCTAATTCGTTATCTTCCAAAATCGGCTCAGACCATTAGTGTAACGCCCCAGATTTTCGAGATTTATTTGAAATTTTTTTTTTTATTAATTATCGTACATTTACCGTTGATTTGCGAATGGCGGGACATCCGTAGGAGATCTGATAAGGGACCCTTTACAAAAGTTGCTTAGAATGATCCCATAAACATCGTAGAAAGATCAGATTTCAAAAATCACGCACTTTTCAGATAATTACGAAAATGCCATTAGTTAAACTTAAGTTAAGACGCCATTTTTAAGTATTATAGTTTCTGACGATCACTTTCACGCAAAACTCTGAATTTAAGCTTTTGGGCATATATTAACCATACACGTCAAATTTCAGCTCTTAAATCATAGTAGAAGTGGTCCGATTGTCAAATCAGCCCCTTAACCCTTGATTTTCATCTCCATCAAGTGAGGAAAGCAGATGGTTAGTCGTAGTCAAATATTTCTCTTCATATGAGTGACTTTGATCGTTTTTATCATGGAACAATAGTGTGATTTGAGTGCCCCACCTTGATAAGCATCTTTCTTATGCGCGAAGTTATCCCGTTTTAGAAATTAATGAGTTACCAACTCTTTTTAAATCTGAACCTTTCAATTTACCCATTTCTCACCATCAATCGCTTCTCAAATTTGGACCACTTATTATACTCATATGACTACGAGTTTACATAAAGTTTAGACCCCGATCTATAATCCTACACCGTTGAACCAGAAAGCCAGCCCCTTCCTTTTCCGCCAAAAGTTGAAATTTCAGATCTAGACATTTCTCACCATCAATCGACCACTAAACTTTGTACAATTATTTGCCTATCATGACCATATATTTTTGTAAAATTTGGGCCCTGATCATCAAGCGTAGACCGTTAATTAAGATCAAGCCCATTTTAGCACCCGTTAGGCCATTTTCAAGGATCGGCCAATCTAGAATGTGGATCATCAAATAATTTACGTATTCTGACTCTACTCTTCGAGCTTGATAAGATGAACGGATTGGAATTGATCAAAGATCATCCGAATATTGAGATTTGAGAAACCCACCTTAAGGTTACACAAGACCTTGCGTGCACATCTCTCTCCATATTTTTACTACGCACCTCCAAATCCTTCTCCTAACCCTAGCCTCCATGCCCTAGAGAAAGAGAGAGAGAGAGAGAGAGAGAGAGAGAGAGAGAGAGAGAGAGAGAAGAAGAAGAAGAAGAAGAAGAAGAAGAAGAAGAAGAGAGTTCTTTCTCATATTTTTCCAGCGGCTAGGATCTTCTACAACCCTCTTCGTCTAAGTCCATCATAAGGTGAGGATTTTCCTTCAAGCCTTTCATTAATAATATTATGATTATCATAAATTTCTTTTGTGGCATGTGAAGTTGTTTTGTTTTGAATTGCCGATCCATATAACATGAAGTTTAATGTAGGATTTGTAATGAATATCATTATATAATGATGTGATTCATTGTTTAGATTTTTTCACTAAGAAGCATGTGTATTTGTATTATATATCTTTGTGAAATCTATGCCCTTATTTTCTTAGTCCATGTATTATAAGTAACATTGGTTTTCATATTGTGATATGAAATATGTGTATAAGATCACTATATGGACATCCCATTATTGTATATTCTTTGTCCCTAAGTTGGTAAAATTATTCGATGTAGAGAGATGGAACCCATGAGAGGTGCCCATGATGGAAGAATATCTTTTGACTTAACAGAGAGAATGAAGTGCTTGTTTGTCAATGGATCCTTACATGTGTGTGATGCTTGATTGGATCCATTTACATTACATGGGTATTTTAATGAATTTAGTCATGATGTACAACATTGGCTTTTTGGGACATGATGAAATCATAAAACGGGACAATGAGTAAACATTAATGGTATACAAATTCTCATGAGTCGGGGTTGGTGCTATGGACACTAATCCCGTGCTGTCGGCCTATGCTGGGTTGCTTGCGACTCCCCATAGTGACCATTGAGTTTTATTTAAATCGGTTGTATGCGAAAACACTTAAATAAAGGCGAAACTAAAGTCATGCATTCACTTGGCTCCATGTGGGTGTACGGAATTGAGAATAGGCTAGAGCGTCCTACTTCTCCCGTACACTGTCACGTGTAGATTTGGGCTATGAGCGTCCCGTTTCTTACGGGGTCAGGCAAAACTATGGGCTTGTGCGTCCCAGGAACCTCTGGTGACTAGTGGCTAGCATGAAGTCGTAACAGGGAGTCTCCCACTTCATGGATTGTGATTCTAACCAGGGTGCCTTAGCCAGAGCATGCATTCCATGCATCGCATTAACAAAGATTTTTAGTTGGTTGTTTTGATTTGATTAAATGATAATATACTGCTTGCGTTTACTCTGTACCGTTATTATTATTCTTAATTGTCTTGGAGGAAATATTCCCCACTATGATAGCGTTTAACGCTATCCCAAACACAATTTAGATGATGCAGGTGAAGATCCAGGTATTGAACCCGATTTTTAAGGAGAAGAGTTCCATGGTTCGTATAATCACATGGCGGATGACGATGTTGGAGAAACTTAATCGATGTTTTCATTTATTAAATGTTTCTTTTGAGTAGTTGATACATTTATGGAATTGTAATAAGTCTTCAAGAGAAGACATAAATTGGTATTTTAGTTAATTAGTGAAGATATTGGTTGGTTCTCTTATTTAAACATATTGATGATGACGTAGTGAGTTTGATAAAATAAGATGAAAATTGTTTCCGCCATTGTGCTTGAATGCTAGATTTCATTATTTGACAAATTAGTTATTTCATAAGTTACTTGGGAATTTGGCTGTTGTGCTATACACGAGAGTCGAAAATCTCGGGTCGTTATAATTAGGCGCATGATCTAGGCAGATTTGTGACTCAGTGAACCATGCAGAGGGAACAGTTGAGAGGGAGACGCCCGCCCTTCATTTTTTTATGGGGCCCACCTTGATTTGCAACTACAATCCAATCCACCAGAAAATTGCGTCATCCATCCGGACCATCCCCACCTAATGCACGGGCCGTATGTCATGCACGCACCATGTGGGAGTCGACCAAATTCCTTTGTTGACCAGGCGTTGAGGTCAAAATAATTAGGCCCGTTTTGGTATGACTTGGCCTTGATTTTATCATCTCCATGATGTTTGTGACAAATCCACCATGTCTATCAGCCTTTCCAGCTTATTTTAAGACCAAAAAAAAAATGAGGTTAATCCAAAATTGAAATGGGCTACAACAAAAGAGGAAACAGTGGAGATTGAATGACCAATGTTGAAGCATTCATATGGCTACAAAAGTTTTGTATAAGGCTAATTTATTGTGTTTCAAGTCGGTCCTACTGAAAATGACCTTATAAACAGTTTGGATGGCATTTAAACATCAAGGTAGACCTCAGGCAGGTTTCAACCATAGGCATTTCTTCCCCTATTTTTCCCTCTCTTGTTGCATCCTTGAGTTTTGCATTTATGTCATTTATGTCTTAAGATGAGCTGGCAAAACGCGGTGAATTTCTCACAAACATCATGGAAGGCCCCCACCTAGCCTCTTGTAAAAGTCTTTTGCACGCAATCTGCGTCCGTCCATCTCCAGCAGAAAACTTTGGTTTTTGGTACCTAGTCTATTTGATGTGGAGGCATAGTTGATGTAGGCTGATTGCATCTTACTCCTGCCTCGACTATAATTAGTCCAGCCCCTATGGGGACCTATCATGATGTATGGGTTTTATCTAGGCCATCCATTCATTTTAAGATATGAATCCAAAAATGAGGCAAATCCAAAGCTCAAGTGGACCACATAGTGGGGATTGATTTCCCACCATTAAAACTTCTTATGAGTGGCAAAAGTTTTGGATCAATCTAATATTCATGTTTCCCCTTCATCTAGGTCTATATAACCTTATGAAGAAATTAGATGGTAAATAAACATCATGGTGGCCCCTAGGAAGGTTTCTACAGTGATTTTCATCATCATTGTTACAGTTGACCTAAATTTTAGACTCATATCCTAAAATGATATGAAAAATATGGATGGACAACATGTATAAAACCCCTACATCATGGTGGGCTCCATAGAGCCCTGCCTATATGCATTAAGCATTTAATGCGTTTGGGGCAGTATGCAGTCCACTTTCATGGTTGATTTATCAAGTCATTTATTCGATGTCTCATCATGGATGCATTGTTGGGAAAAACCTCGAGGAAGCAAAGAGTAGAACCAAACGAACACCACATGCATGCACACAATCAACACATAAAGAGTAATCCGATTTTAATTTAGAAAACCCTTGTAGTAAAAAACCTCGGCACAAAGCAACGACACGCACTATGAATAAGAAGATTACAGAGATTAACTACCCAAAAAAGAGCCCCAAGAGAAGAACAAAGCTCCCTCCCTCACCAAAACTCTCTTCTCGTGAATGCTCGCCTTTCCGCGCTCCCGGCTCTCCCTTTCGAAAAGAGGGTATGCGCGAATCGTCGTTGTGCCACTGGTTCGCCTCATTCTTGAGGGCTTTTTCGATTGTTGTGTTATCGTTGGGTGAAACTGGATATGTTTAGATGAGTTCGTATAAGACCAGAGTTGCCACTAGCCAGTTATTTCGAATTTATAGTCGGCTAGACCCCGTAGAAATGTTAGAAAAGGAAATCCGAAGATTCCTTCCTCTAAAATGACTTCTTTTAATTTACCGTTAGAGATTCGAGATAAGGGATCACGATTATAGGGTGGGAAGGTGTTAGGCACCCACTCTGCCTATACCGAAGTACGGTCTTTACTTCACATAATTGAACTAGTACTTGAAAGTCTAATTTAATCCTCATACATTCTCATTAATGATATGATGCATGAATGTAGGTTTGAACAGTAAGAGTTTCTGATGGGCAGGTTTCCATTAACAGGAAAGCCCAGAGCATACGCTCGAACTGACAGATGCTTTATGCGAGATGCATACTGTGTTTGATTGGTCAAAGTTTCTGATGAATGAATTCCGGGCAAACCGGCAAACTTCAGAGCATACGCTAAGACCTGATCAAGTGATTGTATTGGAATGATAAGCAGGGGGTTAGAAGAATAGTAAATGTTACACTTATGCTAGATGCGAATGAGATGATGCTGATATGAGAGTAGCTGGATGGATGGAAGTATCGCAAGGGTTGGCTTCGAGTGGCTAGATCAGGATTTGGGTAGCTTGAGAGACTTGAACCAGGGTCAGGTTAGGCTAAACCAGGGCTAGACTCTTCTCACTCGGGCTCTTCTTAGTGGAGGAATGGGCTAAAGAGATGTGGAGATAGACTCGAAAATCAGAATTTCTAGGATGTTGAGGGATGTTGAGAATGAGAAAAGGCGGGGGTATTTATAGTTGTAGAGAGTGGAATAGGGACGGGCGGCCATCAGATGGTCGCCTGTACGGCCATCTTACTTCAGCTTTAGAGCGTACTTGCTCCGAACCTAAAGCAGAAAATGGTCGGAGGTCCGAGTTCGAAACTGCTCTGAAGCTGCGGCTCAGAACTAAGTAAGTCAACTAGGTATAAAAGATGGGTTTTGACTGGGTGAGTCAATTGGGTGTGAGGGCTAGACTGACTCAGTATGTTGACTCGGTGATTTGACTCAGCGGGTTGACTCGAAAAGGTTGACTTTTTTGGGATTTTTGGACTAATTTTTTCTATGGATAGTTTTCCGGGTTGATGTTTAGGCGTGAGTTGACTGGGTTCGGGCTTGAGTTGGGCTATGGATTAGGGCTTACAAGGATGAGTTTGGCTGGTTTTGGACATGGGGTTTGGGGGTGTAGACCTTCATGCATCCAAATGTCTCAATCAACATTGTAGCCGAAGGTGGGGTGTCTACACTTTCCAAACCCTAATTACGAATTAGGATACCTTGGAATACTTCTAAACATGTTAAGAGAGTCTTTAAATAGATCTCCCATCGAAAATAGAAACAAATTACGCAATTTTGCGTAACCATGCAGAACACCGCCACCGTCGACTACCGGTCGTAGTCCACACACAATTGATCGCAGGTGGGTAGGAAGAGTCTAGTGAGTTCAGCCCAAAATTTGACCCGTTCAACCTCATCACATGACCGATCTTGGATCAGTCTCAGTACACCCGACGACTGGTCCTGGACCCCTGGTCGACCGGTCCTCTGTACACAAAAACTGTCTAAGGACTTCAGTGCTTCCTAGTTCGTAATTAGACCAGTCGACTAGTCCGGTTGACCGATCGCGGGACCCTGTTTATACACTTTGAAGGCTCCATCAATAATCTCCATCGAGGCTTCAAACGTTGAATAAACATCATTCCTTGCTCTTTGCTTCATCTCATTTTTAACATAGTGTCATTGCTTCTCGTGCTCCCTACATCTTCATTCAGTCTTTGTCAATCCCAGAGAAATTATGCAGAACTTGAACTTCTCTGTTGGGACCACCTTGGTCGGCATATCCACCGGATTCACACTAGTGTGAATCTTCTCTATAGTCACGTCTCTTTTCTCAAGCATCTGCCGGATAAAATGGTGACGCGCATCAATGTGTTTAGTAGGAGAGATAAATAAAAATTTTAATAAAATTTATAGCACTAGAGCTATCACAATTAATCGACATGACCTCTTGTTGAAGCCCCATCTAATTTATCATGCCCCTCAGCCAAACTGTCTCCTTAAATGCTTCTGTCACCGTCATATATTTAGCTTAAGTAGTGGAAATAGTCACCACAGACTGAAGCTTAGACATCCTACTAATTGCTCCACTTGCTAGCACAAATGAGTACCTGGAAGTTGATCTCCTACAGTCCACACTATCTGTATAATCAGAATCGACGTACCCAACCAACTTGTCCTTAGACTTTTTAAATGTCAAGACATAGTCCTACGTATCCCGAATGTATCGAAGTGGCTATTTCATGGTTTCCCAATGTTGTTTGTTGGTGTTAGATATAAATATGCGAACGACACCCATAACTTATGAAATATAAGGTCTTGTACAGACCATAGCATACATCAAGCTGCCTACTGCGTTTCAATAAGGCACACAAGACATAACCTGCTTTTCTTCATTTGTCTTGGAACACTGCTATAAAAAAAGCTTGAAGTGAGCTACGTGGGGAACGCTGACCGGCTTCCTCGTATCCATCCTAAACTTTACAAATACCTTCCCAAGGTATTCAGCCTAAGATAACCAAAGCCCATTCTTTTTCCTGTCTCTATGTATATTAATGCCAAGAACCCTCTTTGCAGCCACCGGATCCTTCATTTCGAATGTCCCCGAAAGCTGAGTCTTCAACACATCGATGTCGGACATGCTATGACTGACAATAAGCATGTTATCGACATATAACACCAGTATGAGAAACTTTCCATCACTTAGCATATTGAAATAGAGACAATGATCATACTCACTCCTAGAAAAGCCCTAACTCATCATGAAAGAATTAAATTTCTTGTACCACTGCTTAGATGATTGTTTGAGACCTTATAACGATTTCCTCAACCTACAAACATTGTTCTATGCCCCTTGTACTATATAACCTTCTAGCTGCGTCATGTAAATATGTTCTTCCAATTTTCCATTCAAGAAAGTAATCTTTACATCCATCTGTTCCAGCTTGAGGTCATATTAGGCAACCAGCGCTAACACGAACCCGATAGATATTCGTTTAACAACCAGCGCGAATATCTCACTGAAGTCCATACCTTCACGCTGAGCATATCCCTTCACCACCAATCTAGCATTGTATCTATCATGTTTCTTCCGAAAAATCTATTTACACCTAATTGCTTTTCGGCCCACAGGAAGCTGCACTAGCTCTTATGTCTCATTCTTATATAGAGGGTTTATCTTATCTTACATCATTGTCTTCTATTTTTTAGCATCTACATCCTCTAGTGTCTCCTCAAAATTAGATGGATCCCCCCCATCCGTAAAAAGAGTGAATGCCATGTTCAAGTCATCCATATACCTTGCCGTTAACCTGCGATCTCTGGGTGGGTTTCTTCGCACAGGTTGCTGCTCCACTTGATCCTGTACCTTTGTCTGCTTATTAGTTTCGGCCCGTGTTTCATCTCGGTCAAAATGGATGTTAACAACCTCTGATTTTTCAAGTTCCTTTAGTACATCATTTCGGAACAAAAACCCTTCATCAAATCTGACATTACGGCTTAGGGTGATTTTTTGTATGACAGAATCATACAACCAATAACCCTTCACACCATCACCATAGCTTACAAAGATTAATTTTTTCGCCTTACGATCAAGCTTATCTCTCTCAACTGATGGTACATAAGAGTAAGCCTCACAACCAAACACTCGTAGACATGAGTAGTCAATCATATGACCACTTCGCACTTCTTTGAGGATTTTACATTTAATTGTCGTCAAAGGAGATCAATTTATCAAGTAATACGCTGTGTTAACGACCTCCGTCCAAAGCTTTTTGCCCAACCCAACATTACTCAACATGGACCGAGCTCTCTCCAAAAGAGTCCGATTCGTTCGCTCAGCCACACCATTCTACTCTAGTGTGTGGCGCACTGTGTTGTGCCTCACGATTCCTTCTTCCTTATAATACTTGTTAAATTTTTCGAAAGTGAACTCACTTCCATCGCTAGTTCTCAAAACTTTCAATTTCTGCCCTGACTCATTTTCCATCATGGCCTTCCAGTGCTTGAAAGTGGTGAAAACATAAGATTTATTTTTCAGAAAATAAACCTAAACCTTTCTACTGAAATCATCAATGAATGACACGAACTATCATGACCTCTAATAGAAACTACGGGTGACGAACCTTATACATCAGAATTGACATATTTTAGCACCATTTTATATACAAGTTTCTCTCCTTTAAACGACAACCTAGATTGTTTATCATACATACAATGCTCGGTTGAACCAGCTCGATCATGTCACTCCAGCTCGAAGGTCGAGCCAAACCGAACACAAGCCATGGGTGGTCATTGAACGAGCCTAGCTCGAACATGGCAAAGTTGGGCCCGACTCGGCTGGTGTACGGCTCGTTGGTATGATTCATCTATGACATGTGGCATGTATTTAGAGGTTTTGGCAGATTTTACAGGTGGAGATTGGGTGCAACCCCCTACTAGTAGGACCTAGCGAGAGAAAGAGGGACCTGTAATGGACTTGGTGGGCCCCACCGTAATGTATGTATTTTCATCCATGCCATCTATCCATTTTAAGGAATTAATTTAGGTGATGAGTCCAAAAAATTAGACAGATTTAATGCTTAAATGGACCTTAAAAATGGAAACAGTAAGGATTGAATGTCTGCACCTGAAACCTCTTGGGGGCAGAAGTTTTGGATCAAGCTGATATTTATGTTTTCCCTTCATACTATGTGATCTTATGAACAGGTTGGATGGAAAATAAACATCATGATGGTCCCTAGAAAGGTTTCAACGGTTGGAGTCACTCTCACCCCTGCTTCCTGTGGTGTGGTCTACTCAAGCCTTCGATCTGCCCTATTTTTTTTGGCTCGTGCCTTAAAATGATATGTAAAAATGGATGGACGGCTTGGATAAAACACATAAACCACGTTAGGCCCCATAGAGCCCCTGAAAGGACCGTCCATCTAGTTAGTTCCTGGTGGGGGAGTACGCAATCCACGTCCAGAGATTTTACATTGTTTTCTGAGGGTGAAGTCTCTGGTCAATGTATTGGGTGTGCACCAGATGGATCTGGTGGATCTCAAGCACTTGATGGACGTGGTTAACTAGAACCTTGGGTCTTCTTCATTTATAAGCTTGTATCCTAAACCGACATGGCAAAATGAATGAACGGTGTGGATAAAACCCATACATCACTGTGGTCCATCACAGAAACTGACCGCTCTCAGGAAGGGACGGGGAGGAATAGTACCGAATCTGCGACCCTCTGCCCAAAGCTCAGCTGACCTACAAGAGAGAATTCCCACCATTAAATTTCACAGGAGCCCACCCAAGTTAAAAAACAGCCTGAGTATTGGCCTAATCTTTCATAACACACACAAAACAGGCTGCGCCGCACACGCTAATCAACAGTGGCATTTCCTCTTAATATATTCCATGTTCTTTGGCCCATCTGAGTTTTGGATGAGGCTGATTTTTGGGCTGTTGGGGTTTTATAAGGTGAATCATCTTATGGACAGATTGGATTCAGTGAATATATTAAAGAGACCCAAATCTTCTGGCGGTGGTTCATGGTTTTAACGTGCCACAGCACGCACCCCAGAAGAAAATACCGCTTTCCGCTTTCGTGACGGACGCGGATTAGCTACTGGTTGAGTAGCTCGCTGCCGAAGTGACGTCACCAACTTATGTAGGCCCCACCTTGATGTATGTGTTGTATCTACACCATCCATTCATTTGGAGAGATCATTTTAGGGCATGATATAAAGAATGAGACATATCCAAATCTCAAGCGGAACCACCAAAGAAAACAGTGGGGATAGTAACGCAACTGTTGAAACCTTACTAGGGACCACCATGATGTTTGTTTGAGATCAAACCTGTTCATAAGTTCGCACAGACATGGAAGAAGGGAAAACACAAATATCAGCTTGATCGAAAACTTCTGGGGCCCAAGAAGTTTTTAATGGTAGGAGATCAATCCCCACTGTTTTGTTTGGTGAGGTCCACTTGAGCTTTGGGTCTCCCTCATTCGTTTAATCATGCACTGAAATGATCTCTCCAAATGGATGCACGGTGTTGATACAATACATACATCATTGTTGGGGCCCAGTTGGTGACGTCACTTCAGCAGCGATATAGCTACTCAACCTTTCAGTAGCTAATCTGCCTCCTTTCGTGACCGACAGGTGCGATCGGCTATCACAAACAGCGCATATTCGGATGCTTTTGTCGTTTACGAGAAAGGCTGCGTCTTTCAAACGCCTCAATCTCTCCACTAGCTTAAAGGTGATTCTAGGGATTACCGTGATAGTTCACCTCATTTTTATTTTTCCTTAAGTTGTGGTATCTCGTTCATCTGATTTTAATCGGGCCCAAAATTGGTGAACTGATTTTTAATAGGGTCACAAATTGCAGACAAAAACACAGCTTCATTTCTAAACGGGTCCAACAAATTAGACCCGGATCCGATTCTAAGTTAGTCATACTCGATTTATCATGCACGTGGGAGTTAGCAGCGGGAGATCCCACTGTGTGCAGCATGGGCCGAAAATCAGGCCAGTCCGTTCATCACACAGGCACACCAAGTAGGGCCCCACCAGATGACTGACCTGGATCTCACACACACATGCCACGTCTGCACGTGTCATGATCCATGAGCGTAACCAGTTTTTTTTCTCATACAGATGGTCAACGATGCTCGGCGCCGTATTCTGTTTCGTGGGCCCCACTAACTGCGTGAACCAATAAAAGATCTTGTTGACCATGCGAGTAGAAGAAGGATAGGGGCGGCTTCGGTGGTTCCCTTACTTTGGGGCTACCTTGATGTATTTTCCTTGAATCTGGATCCTCTGTTAGCTCCCAGCAGAGAAACTCTGCTTGGAGTCTTTTTATTGACCATATCATACGTCTGCAACCTGGCCAGTGCGATCATACTGAGATCATGCAGTGTTATGGGATCATTGAGAAGGATCCAAGTAAGTTTTTCTGCTTTGAAGCCAAAAGAGGATCCGGACTCATTTTCCTCACATCCACACCTTAGGGCATGATACAAAAAATTAAGCTGCTTCAAATCTCAAGTAGACCATTCCACAAGAAATAGTGGTGATTGAATATCCACCATTAAAAGCTTTTTTGATCACCCAAATATCATATTGAAGCAAAACTTTGGCAGCCCACGATAAGTTATTAAATCCGGCTTTATTAAAAACGATGCCCCCAGTTGCATTTCTCTTCTCTCACCTACTTCGCGTGTAAGATCTATATTACCGTTCAAGGCCAGTGGCATTTTTGGTGAATTGACTGAAAAAAGAGGGCAAGGAAGGATCGTCAAGACGATTCTCTTAAGACAGAAAGTTGAAGCCAGTGGCATTTTTTGTGAATTGAGTGAAAAAAGAGGGCAGTGGTTCAGAGAGAGAGAGAGAGCGTGGAGGCTCCAGTGGCATTTTTGGTAAACTGAGTGAAAAAGAAAGGATTCTTTAAGACCCTTCTTCGTCGGATAGAGAGTTAAAGCCCAATGGCATTTTTGGTAAATTGAGTTAAAAAAAGAGAGGCAATTACAGAGAGAGTTGAAATCCGGAGGCATTTTTGGTGAATTGATTGAAAAACAGAGGTAATTATTCTCAAGACCATTTTCTCAGAGAGAGAGAGAGAGAGGAGATATGGTGGATTGCACTTCACTTGAAATGGTGGAACATCAATTGCTTATACCAGCCCGTGCCGATGAAGATGCGGTCGATCAACGGATCAGATACGCCGCAATCATACAAGTAGGCAATGAAGACAAGTACAGTGAAGATGGCTCTGATGATGATGAAGAAGAAGAAGATGGAGAATCCCTTGTTTCTATTCATGTCGATGACCTTGAAGAAGAACCGAATCAAGGAGATCAGCCACACGCTCCTATGGGCTACGATGATCTAGATCCAAGATGGTTTTTTTCGCTCGAGCGAAAGCTTCTCTTCGAGCCGCAGATCCAAAAGAAATCATCGAGCATCAACGGCTCATGTTCGATCCACAGAGTCCCCGATTGCTTCCGTCAAGGTGACGAGAATGCCTACATGCCCCAGATGGTCTCGATCGGACCGTTACACCGAGGCAAGGAGAGCCTACAAGCCATGGAGGAGCACAAGAGGAAGTACCTCCGTGACGTTATTTCTTGGACCCAAATCAACGGTGGAGATTCCCCGTCGGTGATCTTGGAGAAGTACCTGATCGCCATCAAGTCGGTGGAGAAAACGGCCCGGGACTGTTACTCGGAGTCCATCGATCTCAACAGCAACGCCTTCGTTGAAATGATGGTGGTGGATGGTTGCTTCATCATCGGCCTCCTTTGTAAGGTGGCCCACCTGATCAACGTCGACGGTGGCGATCCCATCTTCAGGATGGGCTGGCTGATGAGCAAGCTTCAGAATGATTTGCTGATGCTTGAAAATCAAATCCCTTTCGTCGTCCTCCAACGCCTGTTTGATCTGATGAATGTCCCGGACGGTCATGATCGTCCCTCCCTGGCCCACCTAGCCCTCAATTTCTTCGAAGGACTGGTGCCCAAGATTGAAAATGCCATGAAAGAGGACCCCAAAATCAACGGTGAGCATTTACTCCATCTCTTCCACTCCAGCCTACTTCCATCTGCGAAAGAAGATAAACGAAGCGAGAGAAATGCTTGTTTTCGACTGATCATCACCCGAATAAACACATTCAAGGAGTTGGTAATGGCGTTTAAGAAGGCTGGAAACAAAGAGAAAGATAATGAAAGGGAGGCTAATCACTTCAACCTGATACATTCAGTAACAGCGCTTAAGGAGGCCGGAATCAAGTTCAAGAAGGCGAAGGCGGCGAACAGCTTCTTCGATGTGAAATTCAAGAACGGCACGATGGAGATACCGACGGTCGTGATCCATGGGGCCACCAATTCTCTCTTCCTCAATCTGATTGCCTTTGAGCAATGCTACTACGATTGCACCGATCACTTCACGGCCTACACCGCCTTCATGAATTGCCTGATCAACTCTGCCAGAGATGTCGAGACCCTCCGCCGGAGTGGGATTGTCGAGAATTGGCTGGGGAGCGACGAAGATGTGGCCCACCTGATCAAGATGCTGGGTAGGGAGGTGGCCATTTCGACCGACGGGTTCTATCTCTCCGACGTGTTTAAGGACGTTAATCTGTATTGCCGGACGGATTGGAATGCATGGAAAGCGAGCTTGAAGCGCGATTACTTCAATAATCCATGGTCGATTATCTCTTTTGCAGCTGCAATTATTCTTCTGGTCCTCACTTTCATCCAGACCTTTTTTACCATGTATTCATATTTTCGCCCTCCATCATAAGGCTGTGATGAACTTCATCTTCTTCTTTATATTGGGGTGAGATGTTTGTGTGTTTGCCATGATATTGCTATCTTCATTCAAGCATTGTTGAAGAAAGAAGTGGAATAGGATGGGGCAGGACTGGGCAGGAATGATTAGGGCCGTCCGGAAATGGGCCAGCCTGATGCTGATGCAGGACGGGGTGTGGCTGGACTGGGCTAGGAATGATTAGGGCCGTTCAGAAATGGGCCAGCCTGCATGATGAAGCCCAACTATTTTTCAATGTTTATTTAGTTCAGGCCCATGAAGCCTGACCAGCATTACAGGCTGCTCAAGCCAGGCCTGGGTCAATGGGTACCGGGACATGCAGCGTACCTGATGGACCTGATCTGGTTTAACGAGTCCTAGTAACCAGATATGATGATCTCATTGGTCTGATTTTTGAAATGTGGCATCTACATGTTGGGAATCACGTGATAAGCGCCCCCTATCGCACACACATGTGCCTTGTTTCCACATGTGAGGTCAGTAAAATAAGGGACTGTTTGAATGACGGCCAAAATCCAGTAATGTTTTTTTCCCAGTTTTTCCATGTATTATGAAGTTATTTGGCTCAAAATTCTGTCGTTGGTATGTGTGTACGGTGCTAAGTGTGCTGATACTTTGTGATCCAATTGCCAACATCTCCACAATGGAACGTGACAAGCATCTATTGGGAGGATATCACACATTGCAAACCCTTTCCACTGGCCACACCCAGGTCCATAGCTCAAGTGGCAGGCTGAGTGAAGATAGCCTCGTTTCAACACTGAGGTCATGGTATCAATTCCCATAGTGGGGGTGGCTAACATTGTGACCTGAGTCCTGACTAACAGGGGTGGGTGGGTGTACTAACAATGGGGTATGTGAACTAACCCATTAAACAAAAAAAAAAAAAAAAAAACTTTTCATTGGCCGCGCTTGCACTTTGTTCAGAAGATGTTATGGCATAGTGATGGTTCTTTTTATGCTTTTGGAACTGGAAAGACTTGGCGAATCACCAAGGTCTCTCCTTCATACACTTTCTTCATCTGCCGGATCTTCTTGGATTGCATCATTAAGTTCCTCGTTGGGCTGGTTTTCCTCTTCTTCTTCTTCATATATAGGATTCGCAGGATGGGTTCAAATTTTTTGCCTTTGAACGGGACATTCATACAAATGGTGGCCGACTTTGCCACATTGAAAGCAAGTGACAGAATTTTGGGCTGGTTTAGAAAGGTTAGAAGAAGTATAGGGTTGGATTTTTGTAGTTGAGGTAGGCGTAGATGAATTAGGTTTTTATTAGTATTATTATTTTTTTAATATTTTATAGATTTGATCACTCTGAGTGGTTGGTTTCTTAGTAGACACGGTTTGTGTAATAATTTTGGCTCACATACAGAAGCAGTGTTTGCATTATCTCCGATATTATCGAAATATCCCCGATATTATCTCTATTTCTAGCTCAGCGATACTGATAACACCGATAGCGATATCGATAACACTGATAGTATAAAAAGTTCCATTTCATATTTTTTATGGGTGCATGATTGTATGCAACATTCAATTTGTTGACGATAATATTGATAATATCACGATATTATCATTATCGCAACATGGCAGTAATGAGACCACAATCTTTAGTTTCTTTTTCAGTTGTTAACGATTTGTTTGAAAATATCATGTGTTGCCGATATTCTAAAATATCAATGGATGTTTGGATGGAAAGTCAGATATTGGATGGATGAGATGGTTGGACTGATTTCTTACAATGGCATATGCTTGTAAGCCCCCATTAAGTAGAAACCTATTATGTATGCATTCTTTTTTCAATTTTTTTATTCATAAATATGCAAATGTGTGTATTTTATCATCTTTTGAGGTTTCACTGAAAAATTTCACCGTTTTTCCTATTTTCCCTGCATTTCCGGTTATCAGCGATATTATTGACGATATCGATATTATTTCCATATCCCTGGCTAGCGAAACTTGTAGCGACACCGAAACTTCGAACACTGTGTAGAAGAAACACAGGCGACTATCCATCCATACATTCATTGGATCTCCTACTCAACCATTCGTCATATACGAGATATAGGTATGTGATGACACATTTATCCATACATTCCTATTTTCATAGTTTATTTCTCTAAGAGGGTGTTTGGTATTTCTACAAATAAAAGTTGATTAACTTATTTCTTAAAAAAAAAAAAGCTTTTAGGTTGTTTGGTAAAAGTTTAATTAGATATTTATTTATTTATAAAGTATAAAATAAGCGCCGATTTAATAAATTAGGGAGTGTTACTTTTTGAAACAGCGGGTAGACATTTTGAACAAGTTTGTCCTTAAACTTTTTAAGTAATTCCTATCTAACCTTTTTCTCTTTCCAATTTTTTCAAGGTAGGCTCACATGATGAACAACTCATATTGAAGGTGGGCCCCACATGATGAATGACCCATATCAAAGGTGGGCCTACATAATGCTCGATTGCATCAAAAGGTGAACCCCACATGATAGATGGCCTACTTCAAAGTGTGGCCTCGCATGATGACGATCCACATCAAGACGGCCCTACTTGATGGATGGTCCACATCAAAGGTGGGACCCACATGATGGATAGTGGACATTGAATGTGGGACCACATGATGGAAGGTTGACATTAATTAAAGGTGGGCCCACATGATGAATGACCCATATTGAAGGTTGGGCCCCACGTGATGGATGGTCCATAGCAAAGGTGGGACCTACATGATGGATGGTGGACATTAAAGGTGGGTCCCACATGATGGACTATTCACATCAAGTGGGCCCCACATGATAGATGGTCCACAACAAAGGTGTGATCCACATGATGGATGTTCCACATCAAAGGTAGGACCTACGTGATGGATGGTGGATATTGAATGTGGGACCACATGATGGAAGGTTGACATTAAAGGTGGGCCAAGATGATGAATGATCTATATTGAAGGTTGGGCTCCACATGATAAACGGTCCACAGCCAAGCTGGGACCTACAAGATGGATGTGGACATCAAAGGTGGGTCCCACATGATAGACTATCCACATCAAGTGGGCCCCACATAATGGATGGTGGACATCAAAGATGGGCTCCTCATAATGAATGACTTATAATGAAGTGGTGCCCCACTTTAAGGTGGGTTCACACCTAGGTCCATAGCTCAAGTGGCAGACTAAGTGAAGATAGCCTTGTTTCAACACTGAGGTCATGGTATCGATTCCCATAATGGGGGTGGGCTAACATTGTGATGTGACTAACAGGGGTGGGTGGGTGTAACAATGGTGTGTGTGAACTTACCCTTGGACAAAAAAAGAAGAAGGTAAGCCCACATAATGAAACGCTCACAACAAAGTTGGGCCTCAAATGATGGATGACCCTTATCAAAGTATGGCCCAACATGACGAAACATGCACATCAAGTAGGTCCCATTTGATGGGTAGTCCATGTTAAAGGTGGGACTCACATGATAGATGATGGTCATTGAAGGTGGGCCCACATGATGGTTGGTTGATATCAAAGATGGGCCCACATGATGAATGTCCCATAATGAAGGTGGGGCCCTATACAAGGAGTGATCCGCATCAAGGTGGGCCCACATTATGGATGGAGTGGACTTCACATGATGGATGACTCACATAAAAGTGTGGCCCCTCATAATGGACAATTCACATCAAGTGGGCCCCACCTAATGGATGGTCCACATCCAAGGTCTCTAATGATGGATGAACATTATACAAAGTGGGCCACATAATGGATAATCCATATAGAAGGTGCACCTCATACGATGAATGTTGGATATCAAAAGTGGGCCCCACATGATGGACAATCTACTTCAAAGGTAGGGCTCACACAATGGACACATCAAATGTGGAGTCCACATGATGGGTGATGGGTAATGGACATTGAGGGGCGCCACATAAAGGATAATTAGCATTGATGGTGGGCCCTACATGATGGATGACCTACATCAAGGTGAGCCCCTAATGATGAATGATCTACATCTAAACATGCCTTGTTTGAAAGTTTGGCTCACACAATGAACAGTCCACATCAAAGGTGGGCTCCATATAATGGTTGATCCATATCTAATGTACGACATAATAGATGGCACAAATGTCTTAAAATATAAATGAGATTGTAGCATTCATTCTTTTGTTATTTGGGGCATGATTCATTTATGATGAGATCCACCAAAACAACCATTTGGATTGCTCTTATATTAAAGTAGTTATAATTTTTAAAAATGATGTTAACTAACCCTAAAAAAAATCTCTTATTCAAAAGTTTTACCAAATGTGCTTATTTTGTATAAGATTTTTTTTTTTTTTTTTTTAAAGATTTTACTAAACGAGGTTATTTTAAATAAGAGCTAGAACAAAAAGAGCTTACTGAAGTAACTTTTATTAAATTAGATTAAAGATGTCAAATGCACCCTAATTATCAATTTAAACCATTCACTTTTAATTGGATCGCCACATCATTATTAGATGGACAAAGGATCCAATCTAAGCTATATACAACTATTCATCTATGATTCTAAATCTTACTTTAGTTCACTAAAAAATAATTTATATCGTCAAAGTTTAATTATAATGGCTAAAAATACACCATTGATTGTATAAAGGTTTTTTTTGACAGCATACACATTACTAACCTACACTATTCTTAAAAAAAAATTATTTGTTTAGTCCGATCACGATAAGAATTTAACCGATGCTCATGCAACACATTGAATTCCCACCATTAAAAGCTTCTTGGCGTCCATTGTAATATTTATTGACCATCCAACCTGTTTATAATGTCATATAAGATGAAATGAAAATACAAATATCAGCTCGATTTAAAACTTTTGTTTTCCACAAAAGATTTTCAATTATCGTTAACCATTGTTTCCTTTGGTGTGGTCCATCTTAAATTTGCATCCAATTAATTTTTTGGACCATAGCCTAAAATAAGATTAAAAAATAGATGAACGGCATGGACATACAATGCATACATCAAGGTGGGCCTCTATGGAGAGGGTGTCACCCACATTGCTGGTTCCAGGGTCTCACCCAAGTTGCGCTTTGTGAGATTATTTTAGTGCACAAACCCAAAAATGAAGCATAGCTCAAGTGGACCACAACAAAGGATACAATGGCAAATAAACATGCTGGCCTTATCCACACATAGGAGGGCAAATAAACAATCTGATGGGCCTTATGAAGGTTTCAATGTTGGGAGTCACCATCACAACTGTTTCCATAGTGTAGTCTACTTGGGCTTTATAGCTATAAAATAATCTGTCAAAATGGATGGACTGCGTGGAGCAGAGAACCTATGCTGCTGCTCTGATCAGCTCATCCTATACTGTGTCAGAGCAGCTATCCCTGACACAGTCAGGTTGAGCTGGACCAATCAGAGTAGTGACTAGCAGGATTTCTCTGTTCGTTTTTAACAGAAGATCCGGATTCCGTGGATATACATCACGGGCCTACAGCACCCGACACATCACACATCATTGCTGGGGTTGTTTGGGCAACGGAGGTGGATTGCCTGTGCGCCGCACAGAAAGTTCATGTGTTGGAAGATGTGTGGAGCCCACAGAGTTGCCCGTTACATCCACCGTTGAAATCTCCCTGGAGCCAACCATGGTGTTTATATGCGATCCAGACCGTTCATATCGTTATTACCACTCAGATAAACTGTAGGCACATACATCATCCTGATACAGAAATTCTGTGGCTTACATTAGTTTTGGATCTGCCTGATTTTTAGACTGCTGTTGCATTATGGTCTTCTAAAACTGATGGACGGAGTGGATTTATGGGGCATCTCCGAGGGGCCCACATAGCTTCCGACCAGAGGAACTTCAGGGTCCGTTGGCAAAACCACCTAATCCGCATCCCCTGTCCTGATGGTCAACCGTGGTAGGCGCCTTCCTGGTCGCGTGGACCCACTAACTGCGTAGACTCATACAGTACAGGGATTACGTTCTAACCCTGCCAGTACGGACTGGGTTATAGGAGGGGTCCTGTGGGGCCACCGTGATGTGTATGATTTATCCACGCCGCCCATCCATTTTAACAGATAAAAAAGATGGACGGCCTGGATAAAACATATACATCATGGTGGGACTGGCAGGTTAAGCATGGAAACCGCGGAGGCGACTTGGCTGCGACCCCGGAACCAGAGATGTGGGTGCGACCCTGACCGTGGGGTCCACCTCGATTTATGCATCGTATATCCAGGCCGTCCATCCAATTTTCCAGCTTAATTTAAGGCATGGTCTCAAAGATGAAGCAGATACAAATCTCAGGTGGGCCACGGTTGAGTCCCACCCGGACGTGGATTTCCTTCTAAACTGTTCCTGCCTGGAAGCTAGGTGGCGTCCACCTTGACGTTTGTGAGAAATCCACCTGGACAATCCGTTAGCAAGGTCATCGGTCCGTTAGCACGGTCATCTGAGGACATGCAACAAAAAAAGAAAAAAAGAATAAAAAAGAGAGCCGGATCCAAGACTCAAGTCGTCCACATGAGAGAGGAAACAGTAGGATTGAACGACCACCACTGTTTCAACATTCGTATGGCCATAAAAGTTTTGTGGCAGGCTAAGGATTTTTGTGTTTTCAGTTCATCCCAATGGGAATTACCTTATAAACGGTTTGTATGGTATATAAACATCAAGGTAGAGCTAGAAAGGTTTCAACCGTAGGCATTTCTTTCTCCAGTTTTCCCTCGTGTATCCCACTTGAGTCTTGGATCTGGCTCATTTTTTTTATCTCATGTCCTAAGATGATCTAAAAAAACGGATGGTTGGAGTGGATTTCTCATAAACATCACGGTGGACCCCACCTAGCTTCCCAGCGCAGGAAATCCGCGTCCGTCCCACCCAGATCGCCGGTTCTAGGTTCGCAGCCAAGTCCTGTAGAAGAATGTTCCATGCATACTCTGGTTGAGTGTGATATATCAGACGCATGCACTCATATACCTCAAATAGCGCACCTCACAGTGTAATCGAGTCCTAAAATCAGATCCCTCGGATCCTAACAGATGGTGTTGAATTCCAACCGTTGATTTGTTTACATTTTTCAACCGTCCATTTGATGCTTGCAATTCACCTATTTTGGATAAATTTTCCACTGTTAATTCTGTGATATTGCCAATCTGATTCCGCTCCCATAATTGGACGGTTTGATTTGAGTGACACGTGAACACATGTGAAATTGCTGATTGAGTTTGTAGGAACTACGAATACTCTACTAAATTATGAGAAATGAGGGAGAGAGGGGGGAGAGGGAGAGGGGGAAACAGGGAGAGGGAGGACAGAAATGGCGGAAAATCAATTGCCAATACAAATAGACAATGAAAAAGAAGCGAATCAAGGAGACATGGTCCACGTTCCGATGGACGATGTAGATTGGTTATGGCTTCTTCCCTTCGGTGACAAGGTTTTCATGGACCAGCCGATCCAAAAGAAATCATCAAGCTGTTCCATCCAGAGAGTCCCCGACTGGCTCCGTCAAGGTGATGAAAACGCCTACATGCCTCAGATCGTCTCCATTGGCCCCTTCTACCGAGGCAAGGAGACCCTACAAGCCATGGAAGAACACAAGATGAAGTACCTCCGCGACCTCATTTTCTTCAACCAGAAAAACAACCGTAGAAGTACCACTTGGGGGATTTTGGAGAAGTACCTAGGCGCCGTCAAGGCGGTGGAGGAGAAGGCTCGTGGCTGTTACTCGGAGAACATTCATCTCGACAGCAAGCCCTTCATTGAAATGATGGTAGTCGATGGTTGCTTCATCATCTCCCTCCTTTGCAAGGCGGCTGGCCTGATGAAGGTCGAAGATGGGGATCCAATCTTCAAGATGAGCTGGCTGATGAGCAAGATTCAGAATGATTTGCTGATGCTTGAAAACCAAATCCCTTTCGTCATCCTCCAACGCTTGTTTGATCTGGTGAATGTCCGGGACGGTCATGATCGTCCCTCCCTGGCCCACCTAGCCCTTAATTTCTTCAAAGAACTGGTGCCCAAGATAAAAAAGGTCACACAAGAGGACCCCAAGATCAACAACGAGCATTTACTCCATCTCTTCCACTCCAGCCTACTTCCGACGGTGGCGAAAGAAGATAAACAAAGCAAGAGAATGCAGGCAAGCGACGCTAATCAGCTCAATCTGGTACATTCTGCAATGGCGCTTAAGGAAGCTGGAATCAAGTTCAAGACAGTGAAGGAGGAAGTAAGCCTCTTTGATGTGAAATTCAAGAACGGCACAATGGAGATACCGACGGTCACGATCCATGCAGCTACAAACTCACTCTTCCTCAATCTGGTTGCCTTTGAGCAATGCTACTCCGATTGCAGTAATGACTTCACGGCCTATTCCATCTTCATGCATTGCCTGATTGACTCGGCCAAGGACGTTTGGACCCTCCGGCAGAGTGGGGTCATCGAGAACTGGCTGGGTAGCGATGATCAGGTGGCCCACCTGTTCAAGATGCTGTGTAGACAGGTGGCCATCTCGACGGACGGTTCCTATCTCTCCGACGTGTTTAGGGACGTTAATCAGTATTGCCGGGAAGATTGGAATGCATGGAAAGCGAGCTTGAAGGGTGATTACTTCAAGAATCCCTGGACCATTCTCTCGGTTGTGGCCGCGGTTATTCTTCTGATCCTTACTTCCATCCAGACCTTCTATTCCATGTATGCATATTATAACCCTCGATCCTAGGGCTGTGATGTACTGCTTCTTCTTCTTCTTTATATTGTGTTGAGATGTTTGTGTTTGCCATGACATTGTTATCTTCGTGGGATGGGGTGGGGCCAGGACTAGGCTAGGAATGATCAGGGCTGTCCAAAAAATGGGCCAGAATGATATGCTTCCCAGTAAAGGCCTGAGTTAGAAATTAGGTGAGGTTGAGGTCTTGCCTTTTGAACTGAGTTGGCTTCAGTTCTGTCAATGGCCGAAGACGTGCGGAGTCCCCGATGGACCCGATCTAAATTTGACGGGTCTTAGTCTGTTTCTGGACCCGGTTAGAAATTAGGTGAGGTTGAGGTCTTGCCTTTTGAACCAGTTGCAAATAGAGCTGGGCACCGGACGAGTCAACTCGGATAACTCGACTCGTCGACTCAGTTTAGACTTGATTCGACCTGAACCGAATGGGTGGGTCAATCTGGATCGAATATGGTTGGCCTAATCCGAACCCAAATTGAGTCGAGTTCGGATTAGTGTGTGGTCTAACTCGACTTGAACCAAAATCGGACTTGAACGGACTCGACTTGGCATTTCATCAAACAGTTGCCGGGCAGTCTTCAAATCCTTATGATTTGCTTACCCATCAATCATAGCATTCCATGATGTTACATTTCTCTTCGGCATTTCATCAAACAGCTACCGGATAGTCTTCAAATCCCCATGCTTTGTATACCTATCAATTATAGTATTTTACGATGCAACATTCCTCTTCGACATTTCATCAAACAGTTGCTACGCAGTCTTCAAATCCTCATCTTCGCATACGCATCAACCATAGCATTTCACAATGTAACATTCCTCTTCTGCATCTTATCCAAAAGCTTCTGTGCAGCCCCAACATCATCAGAACAAACATTCCCAAAAATCATTGCACTTCAAGAAGCCACATTCCTCTCAGACATTTCATCGGACACTTTACGCGCAAACTGAATTTCCATGCATTTTTTATTTTAAAAAGAAAAAAGGTTAACTCGATCGAACTTAGTGCTGACTCGAACCAACTTAGACCCTGTGACTGGGTTGGACTCAATTTGGGTTAGTCCAAGCTAGATCTAGACTCGGATCGGGTTAGGCATGCTGGACTCGGTATCGAGTCGGGTTAATTTCGGGTCAGGTCTAATTCAAAACCGGGTCAAATTAGTTTTGCCACAACTTAGTCTGACTCGACTCGATGCCCAACTCCAGTTTCAAATTGGGTCAATTAGGTTCGAATTGGGTCCGTTGACTTGACCTGCTAAAAATTGAGTTGGTTATGTCGCCTCATCAACAGGTTTGATGGCAAATAAACATTACGGTGGCCCTAAGATTTTTTTAATGGTTGGGCGCTCGATCACCATTGTTTCCTGTATATAAGATGGTTTACCTTAGATTTGGATATGCTTCATTTTTTAGCTTATGCACTAAAATGAGCCATCAAGGCCAACGGACGGCATGGTTATAGAATACATACATCAAGGTGGGCCTCATGGTAAGGTATGCACTGTCCTGGGTGAGGCTGGGCGGCACCAAATCCATTCCAGTAGGTTGCCACTGGTCGGCGCTCTGTGGCCCCACCATGATGCATGTGTTTTACCCACGCCGTGCCTAAAAATGAGGTGATCCAAATCTCAGGTGGACCTCACCACATATTGAAGGGCCGCCATTAAAAACTCCCCATGGCCCACTGTAATGTTTATATGCCATCCAAACCGTTGATCAGGTCACAGAGACTTTGAGGAATGAAAACACAAATATCAGATTGATTCAAAACTTTGTGGCCCCCAAGAAGTTCTTGTAGCCCCTAGAAGATTTTAATGGTTGGTGTTCAATCATCACCGTTTCCTGTAGTGTGGTCCACTTGAGATTTGCATCTGCCTCATTTTTGAGCTCATGCACTGAAATGATCTTAAAAAATGAATTGACGGCGTGGATAAAAACACATCATGGTGGGGCTCACGGAGATTTGGATATGCAATCCGTGCTCTGAAAAAATTGAGATGGCTCACCTTCATGCCCACTGCAATCACATATTGTGTCCTCTCATATTAGGTCCAGGGTTCAAATTTCCGGCCAACCCTCGTTCCAGTGGACCATACATTGAAAAGTGTGTAGGACAACACTCATTCGTGTGGCCCACCTGAATCATGATTGGGCTTGAGTTTTGACACGAGGCATAAATTTTAGTGGGCCACCTCATAACCAGATCGGATTTTGTATAATCATCGTGGCAGGCCAGGTAAATTTTCCTGACGTGGGGTTGACCTGAGATTTAGATCTTCTTTTTTTGGTTGATCCCTAGATCCACGAAAGATGAACGGCGTGGATCAAACACACATATCACCGTCATTTTCTCCATTACAGCATTACAACATCTTAGAAAGAGATCTCAAGTCCAACCAGTTGGACCTCAGGTTACGGTCCAACCAATCACTCACTTCAAACATCTCATGTGTGCGCAAAATCCAACCTGTCCAATAGATAGCCCCACCATGAGAAGTACTTCATGTAAAAATGAACTACAGCCACTCATTGAGTCTACTACACACTTGTATTTTGTTATTTGTTAGTGGCTAGACTTTTTTATGGTGTGGCCCACATGATGCATAAATGGAGTTAATTTTTGTAGTAGGTGATCATCGCAGTGGAGCCAACTAACTTAGAAGGTTTGGATGCTAGCCTTCACTTGAGAGGTTGGAAATTTCCTGATGGATGGACCATAACTTGTTGTCCAACAGATGCGGACTTGAGAACTCCATGTTAAACATGGTAGACCCAAGGTCTAGCTTAATTAAGTAAGCCTGCAAGGGTTGTGGTTTCATATGGGCCCCAATATTTGATGAAATGTCCACCATATTTGTGTGATTTGATCCACTAGCTGGTGGGCCGGACCTGATCCGGACCTGAAAGGACTCGGCCTGGCGAGACTCAAAACTCAGTTAGCTCGGCATGGGTACTGTAGGACCCAAACCGAACCTGATTGCCCTAGCCTTGTGAGGTTTGCCCAAGCCTGGTTATCCATTGTCGGCCTTACTTGGGTGCAAATGAGTGCAGGTGGGCTGGGCTACCCCACGCCCAGTTCACTTCCGGCTAGGTCTGGGCTGAGCCTTTTTGCCGGCAAGCTTGGACAGGGACTAAACTTTCGGGCTTTTCTTCGGCTTGAGTCACCAAATGAGCAGAAAAAATGGGAGTCGGTGGTCCCTTTACTAGCAAACTGGGCCATGGCTTAGGCCCTTTTGAAGAGCACCTAGGCCTGGGCCAGGCTATTTACCTAATGGGCTAGGTCTAGATAGCTCAGACCCTGGTTGCATACTCTGATACTCACTGGACATCATTTCCAGATCATTGAACTAATTAGAGGAATTATATGATAGGTTGCCCACGTACGTCAGCAGGTACGCTAGAACATGGGTCTGGATTATTACAAGTGGGAGCACAATTGGGTAATCTAGACCCTTGGTTTATTGCATTCTACCGTCGATGGCCTATGCCCCAAAAATGTCCGTTGATTAAAAGATCCTGATGAACGTTCAAGGACTTTTAATCTCAGCCCAGACTAGTTTGGGTTAGGTTAATGCTGAAAGGCTCAGGACCTAGGAAGGGCCTAAGTTTTCAGGCCTGATAACAAATTGGGCCGGGATTGTGCCTCAGTCTGCAGAAGGGCCCATTTGGATGCACCTTTGAAACGGTTTTTTTAGTTTAAACCCTTATTTGGATCCAAAATGAGAGTTCTGGGGCCCACATGGAAATCCACCCCAATCTTCATTTTGAAAAGCACCCGGCGGAAGCAGCACTAAAAGATCCACTTATTGAAAACCAATCAGATTTGCTTCTAGTTGTTGTACCCTATTTTTGAGCAATCGGAGAGGAAGCACTCAGAAGAGGACACGTGTTATTGGAATACGCTAGGGAAGTAGTCAAGTGAAGTTTTGCAGCCAAAGTGGCTGAGCGAGGTTTGTAATCAAGGTAGCAATCGAGTGAAATGCAATTGTGTGAAGCTTGCAAGCAGTTATAGGACATGTGGCAAGGGGAGAAGAAGGGTTTGGCAGACAGTAGCGCTAAACAATTGTTGTAATTGCCAAACGTGAGGATAGTGAAGTAAGTCCCACAAGCAGTTATCAGGACAGGTGTAGAGAGGAGTGATGCCAAAGCAGTTGCTGTAGCATGTTTAGAGTATCCAGATGGTTCATTCTCTCCAATGAAGCTTATAAATAACGAAGGAAAGCAACGAAGCAAGATGGCACATACTAACCAAACTAAACCAAAATAAATCTATCTTTCAAATTAATCTTACGTTCCTCAGCGTAATTTATCTTTTATGTTCCTTAACATAATCAACACTTTTACATTCCTTAATGTAATTCGCATCTTTACGTTTCTTAGCGTAACCAGGAGAAGTAATCTAGTAGCTGTTAACTTTAGTTGTAAGTTAAGTCTATGCTCATATGCTGGACTTGGTTTAATATCAAGCAAGTTCTCCATCTATGAAGGTATTCTGCAGTTGTTCTTCACGACCGACTGTAAGTATTTCATTTTGTTTTATCTCTATTGAAAAGTCCTTTCGTATAGAAGGTAGATGTGTAACCCATCTTCAGAGGATGAACCCCACCCTCCGATAATCGCCTGATTATCTTAAACAACATTGCGCCAGTGGTTGAATATGCAACCGATCTTATTCGATCTTGGCCATATACGATCAATTTCGACATATTTGTCTATCTTGGCGCTTGAGGTCTTAGTTATTCAGTTTGAATCGAGCTGCATAATTAGTTCTGACACGCCTGCACCATTTACGTGAATGAATTTGAAACTGAGAGGCAACACTAGTTAGTAGAGGAAAATGTTGCTTTTGTAGGGAAAATCATTTTTATTAGGGGTTATATCCATCTAGCTAGGTACTTTGCTAGTAGGCCACTTTGGCCGAGGACTATTTGCATAAAAGATAAGTTGTGTTCAACACATGTTGTTCTAGTAGATAGCTTGTCCATGGTTTGTGTATAGCCATTTACTTAGAGGTGATGATGTATGGGTTAACTGGCTCAACCCTCTTTTAAGCCAGGTTTTGGCCAAGCTAAATCCAATGTTGGGTCAGGCTCATGTTAGAAAATGTAGCCCATTTAAGATCATGACCACAACACACCCGACTGCTTTGATCTAGAGTAGCAAATTGAGTCCCTCATCCAGAAGGGCTTTCTACAAGAGTTTGTCGACCAGCGCTAAGATAATAGGCCACCTGCTTGGCAAGAGGGGTGAAAAGAGCATATCAACAACGAGGCAGTGGGGGAGATCCAAACCATCTTCAGAGGACACGTTGGCAGAGGAGACTCCAACCGAGCACGCAGGGCTCATGCTCGGAGTGCCCAGTTCGACGACGAGGTACTTCACATTAACGTCGTCGGCCAATTTGGAAAGGAGCCTTGAATAAATTGATGCCCCATCATGTTCACTAAGGGGGACGTAAGGTGGCTCCTTCACCCTCATGATGATACGATGGTTGTCACGATGACTGTCGCAAATAGTAAGATACAGAGAATACTGGTCGACACCGGCAGTTTGGCCGACATCTTCTACTCGCCAGCCTTTGACCAGATGGGAATCGATAAATCTCGGTTCCGAGCTGTGCAGACTCCGTTACTCAGATTTGACAGGGAGAGAGTGATGCTAGAAGGGAGCATCATGCTACCGCTCACCGCGGGAGAAGCACCCCACCAGGTCACCCACATGGTGGACTGCTCATCTGTCTGAAATGCCATCCTTGACAGGCTGTTCCTCGACACCATGAGAGTCGTGGTCTCCATATACCGCTTGACAATGAAGTTCACGATTGAGCACGACATCGATAAAGTCAAGAGCAACTAGGAAAAAGGCTCGATGATGTTATGCAATGATCCTCAAAGGAAAAGCCCAATGGCCACACCTTATGCAGATTACCACCCTAGATCCCAAGGAGGAGAGCTCAAAAAGAGGTTCACTAGTCGAGGACTTGGTATCTATACAGCTCTCTAAGGAAGATCCTATGAAAATTGTACATATCGGATCATTGCTTGGACCTCAACTCCAAGCTAACACCACTAATCTCCTAAGGGAACATGCTGATGTGTTTGCCTGGTCCCACTAGGACATGCTTGGCATAGACCCCAGTGTAATGGTTCACATACTAATGGTAAACCTTGCCCACAAGCCTATACAACAAAAAGGTGAGCCTTCGACGTAGAATGGTAGGCGACAATAAGAGATGAGGTCGGCAAACTCCTCCAGGCCGACTTTATCGAAGCAGTCTATTACCCTGACTGGCTCGTGAATGTCGTCCTCGTGAAGAAAGCCAATGGCGAGGTGAGAGTTTGTGTGTATTACACTAATTTGAACAAAGCATGCCCAAAGATAGATTTCCCTTGCCCAAAATCGACCAGTTGGTCGACGCCACAACCGAGTACGCCCTCCTCAACTTTATGGACGCGTATGCAGGCTATAATCAGATCAAGATGCACCGGCCTGACAAGCAAAAGACTGCCTTCATCACCGACCGGGGTCTGTATTGTTACAGAGTGATGCACTTTGGCCTGAAGAACTCGGGAGCTACATACAAGAGGCTGGTAAATCAGATGTTCGCTGGGTAGATATGCAAAACAATGGAGGTCTACGTTGATGACATGCTTGTCAAAAGCACGCAGTCCTCGGACCACACCGCCAACTTGAGAGAGATGTTCGACATTCTGAGGAGATACAGAATGAAACTCAACTGAAGCAAGTGCAACTTTGGGGTCAGCTCAGGCAAGTTCTTGGGTTTCATGGTCCACCAATGCGGGATAGAAGCTAATCTCGAGAAGATCTAAGCTCTTGTGGAAATGATCTCTCTAAGTACAACGAAGGAGATCCAACGCCTCACAGGTCAAGTGGTGGCATTGAATAGATTTGTATTCAAAGCAACTGACAAGTGCTTACCCTTTTTAAGTAGTTAAGGGGCAACAAGAAATCGACATAGATCAAGGAGTGCGAGCAAGCATTCAAGGAGCTAAAAAAATACCCCGGGTCCCCACCACTGCTCTCTAAACCCGTGCTCGAGGAAGAGCTGACGCTATACTTGGCTATCTTGCCAACAACTGTTAGCTCGACCCTGATCCAAAAAGATGAGGGCATCTAATGGCTCGTCTACTACGTGAGTTGTGCTATGGTCGAGGCCAAGACGCGCCACCTAGAGATTGAGAAACTGGTGCTGACCCTGACTACATTGTCGCGATGACTAAGGCTATACTTCTAGGCCCACACGATCGTCGTCCTGACCAACTAGCCCCTCCAGCAAGTGCTACAAAAACTAGAGGCATTAGGTTGGCTCGGAAAATGGGCAATCAAACTTGGCGAGTTCGACATTTAGTACCATCCTCGAACAACTATCAAAGGACAAGCCGTCGCAAATTTCACCACCGAATTCCACAACCCGACAAGTATTGCACGTGAGGATGAAGAGAAGGAAGGGGAACCAAGCTCGTCGATGTGGACCCTCCACATTGACGAGTCCTCCAACGCACAAGGGAGCGGGGCTGGGTTGATTCTGACCTCGCCCGACCTTGTTCAGATTGAGTACGCATTGATATTCAATTTTTAGGTGGCCAATAATAAAGTAGAGTAAGAGGTCCTCTTATTTGGTCTTCGGCTGACTAAGGCCATGTGAGGTCGACAACTCGAGATCAACAATGACTCTCAAATGGTGGTCAATCAGGTGACCACCGAATACCAAGCCAAATGCGAGAAAATGGTTGCCTACTTGAACAAGGTCTAAGAGCTACTCGGGCAATTCAAAAGTTATGAAATTAAGTAGGTCCTATGGTTCGAGAACACCAATGTGGATTCCTTGGCTCGATTGGCCTCGACCATTTATATAGACCTCGCTAGGACGGTTCCAATCAAGTTCCTACTAGAACCAAGCATCATCCTGCTCGAAGAGAAAGAGATTTCTCCCTGTAAACAATGAGCTAAGGTGGATGGACCCGATCATCCGATACCTATAACAGGGTGAGTTGCCCGAGAATAGGCTAGAAGCTCAGAAGATCTGGTACCATTCGGCTTGGTATACCATAATGAGAGACGTGCTTTACAAAAAGGGGTTCTCTTTGCCCTACCTGAGATGTTTATAATTAGAAGAAGTAGACTGTCCTAAGAGAGATCCACGAGGGCATTTGTGGCAACCGCTTAGGAGGGCTAGCTCTGGCCCACAAAGTAGTTTGACAAGGGTATTACTGAACCTCCATGCACAAGGACGCCAAAGAATTTTAGAAAATCTGTGACGAGTGTTAAAGATTCGCCACCATACCTCGGCAGCCGCCATTACAACTCACCCCATAAGCATCCCTTGGCCATTTGCTCAGTGGGGGGTCGACATTATAGGCCCTCTGCCCATGGGCAAGGGGAAGACCAAATATACGATCGTGGCCGTTGACTACTTTACGAAGTGGGCCAAAGCTAAGCCCCTAGCTTAAATCACCAAGTAGAAGACAATCGACTTCAATTGAAAGTCCATCATCTATCGCTTCGGCATCCCTCATACCATCGTCATCGACAATGGTCGACAATTTGACAATGCAAAGTTTTGAGGACTATGCGAATGACTTAGCATAAAAAATGCCTTCCCCTCTCTTTGACAGCCCCAGGCAAACGACCAAGATGAATTAGTGAGCAACATTATCAAAGGGCACCTGAAGACCAAACTTGAGAAATGCAGGGGAGCATGTGTAGACGAGTTGCCACATGTCCTATGGGCATACCGAACCATGGCGCGATCTACCACTGGAGAGACACCCTTCTCGTTGGCCTTCGGAGTAGAAGCGATGATCCCAGTAGAGGTTGGGATGCCCTCCTACATAATAAAATTATTCTGATATGAGGAGAATGAGGCACAAATGCTGAAAAGTCTTAACCTCTTCGAAGAGCTCAGAGAGATCACCCAGGTAAAGGTCACCATTTACTAGTAGAGAGTGGCGTGGTACTACAATTCTAGGGTGAAGTACAAAAACTTCAGAGTGGGAGACCTCATCCTCTAAGAAGTTTTCGACAACACTAAAGAGCCTAACTCTGGAGCCTTGAGATCGAGCTAGGAAGGACCGTACATGGTCACTGACGTCGTCTGACCAGGGACATACCAACTTGAGGGCCTACTAGGGAAAGCTCTGCCCCATCCATGGAATGCTGAACAACTCAAGTTCTACTACCAGTAAAGGCTGGTCTGGTTCGACAAATGCTTCAAGCGTGAATCGGTTCGACATACATGATATGCATACTACTTTTTCGACGAACATTATGGGTGTCAACCACTTGTAATCATTTTTTCACAATGAATAAAAAGTAGACTTTTCTCGGATATTCTACCATCTCTAAGTGATGACTGCAGAGGCTAAGGAGCCGAGGAGGGAAAGGCTAAGAAGGCACCCTTCCACTATGATTAACTCAGTGGCTAACTGTCCTACTTAGACAAAGTCGAGGAGAAAGTGCCAAAGACAACTCTCTCAAAATGAGCTGAGCCTACCAGGCCACCCAAAACACATCGACCATTTCGGTTGAACAAAGCCTTACTCCTGAGCCCTAGTAAGTCAGCCTCAAGAGTAGGGGGCAAATGTTGTGGGGGATTTCGAGTTGGCCCACACAGAGGAGAAAGTCCATAGGCCTAAGGGCTCAAAGTGAAGGTTCTCGGCTCACTCCAGAGTTGAGGAGACGATGATCGCGATTAAGCTCGACATCCACGAGAATGAATAAGACAGCTCCCTTGGTCCTCAATTAAGGCCAAGGACTGAGGACTTATCTACAATGCTCCGCTCGCCCCCGGCCTAGGAGTAGGGACGGACGACCTCGATGCCACTATAAGCTCGAATCACCTGAGGGAATTGATCTATAGTTTGAATCAGAGTGAGGGTATAGATCTATAGTTTGATCTATACCCGAGCTCCTCGAGTAAGATCGACCAATCACCTTCCAGAGGCAGTCCAAGCTATCCGAGTAGATTCAAATATTCCGGGATCTATTTCTATTCTTAGTAGTACCTGCCCGTCACGATAGAAGAGAGAATCCTACTAAATTGGGACTTTACCGACGTATCTTAAGAGGATCCAACTCTCTAGAAGCTTCCCCTAAGTCTTATAAATAGGGTTGAGGTCTCCAGCTTCAAGTTATGAAAACATCTTGGCCTAAAACCCCTTTACTATGACATTTTTAGCATCCTAACTTAAGCATCGAAAAATTTTTAGCCACACAATGACACTTCCCGTTTGCCTATTCTACTCTCTTCTCGTAGATTCTGACAAGTTCAAAGAGATCAAGCGCGATAATCATCTATCTGAGGAGAACCAGAGGTAAAAAGAAGCTAGAAAGCCTCAGGTGACCTCATCCATTATCCTGATTTTTACAATAACGATGCCAATTTGCTAGTGAGGCCATTACCCCTCTCACTTGTCACGGCCTCACCCAATCCGCATTCTAAAGAAGCGCGTTGACCATACAGTAGAATGTATGGGTACGCATGGGAGAAATTTTATATTCTGGTTGAAGGATATGGATTGGGTGTGAGATGACGTGGCTACATTTAATTGGTGGTTGTGTGTTATCAGAACTGTACGGCATCACCAATCAAAGGGAGCAATGTGGCCGTGAGCTCCTCACCACTCAATCCACATGCTTGGCTGAGTGTGATGGACCATTTCGCAATAAATTTATGGGGCACTCCACGTGGATTAGATGGTGAGGCCCTTGCCATCTTCGGCTGGGATCCGGGGTGGGTGGGAGTGGGACCCCTTACCGTGGGGCTCACAGTGATGTATGTCCCTTAAATCCATACCGTACGTCAAACCGTTTTGAAGGCTCATTTTAAGGTATCATCCAAAAAAGGAAGCTCATCACTCAAATCTTAGGTGGACTACACCACAGGGAACAGTTGTGATTGAATCCCCACCATTAAAAACTTCATGGATTCCACTGGATTGTTTATTTGCTGTCCAACCTGTTGATAAGGTCACAAACACCTAGGTGAAGAGACCACACAAATATCATCTTTATCCAAAGCTTTGGTGGCCTCAATCACCCCTGTTTCTTGTACTATTGTCCAACCGTAATTTGGAACTCCATTTTTTAGACCCCTAAAATGAGCTTTGAATATGGATGGACGGTGTGAATGTAGTCAAATGTATCACAATCGACCCCTACTGTTAGGGGTCCACCCACCTCCGTACGTGGAAGGAGCGGATTACCATGCATGTCCTAAAATGAGCTTTGAATGCGGATGGACAGTACGAATGTAGCCAAATACATCACGGTCGGCCCCTACTGTCAGGGTCCCACCCACCTCCGTGGAAGGAGCGGATTAGGTGAGACCCCGGATCCACTAAGGTGGGTGTGACCCTTGACTGTGGGGCTTACAATGATGTATGCGTCTTAATCCACAGCGTCCAACCATTTTGAAAGCTCATTTTAGGGTACAAAAATAAAGCTGACTCAAATCTTAGGTGGACCATACCACAGAAACAGTTTTGATTAAATTTCTACCATTGAAAACTTCATGGATTCTACCGGAATGTTTATTTTCCATCCAATCTATGGATAAAGTCACAAACACCAAGATGAAGAGACCACATAAATATCATATTGATACAAAGCTTTCGTGGCTCATAGGAAGTTTTTAATGATCAATCATTACTCTTTCTTGTCTTATGGCACATCTTGCATTTGGAACTGCTTCATTTTCTGGAACATGACTTAAAAATGAACTTTAAATACGGATGGACGGCGTGGATGTAGTCATATACATCACAGTGGACCCACGGTCAGTTACACACCCATTCGGTGGATCCGGGGTCTCACCTGCTCCCACGAGATGATGAGACGACTTGGTAAGTCGTCGGTTGTCAGAGATGGGGTCACGTACGATCTCACCAATTATTGCTGCCATGTCACCTAATAAAACAGCCGAGATTGAACGCCCACCATTGAAAACTTTCGTTGGGGGTTACAAAAGTTTTTATCTGAGTGGAAATAACCCTGTGAACGATTTGGGTGGTGCGGATGTTTACATTCCTATTGTTTCGTTTCGTGTGGCCCACATGAGTTTTGGATCTGCCTGATTTTTAGGGTACGGTCCTGTCCTGGTGTTGAAAAACTGATGGACGGAGTGGATTTATCATGGAAAATCTCTATGAGCCCCACACAGTAACCAATCCGCTTCCATTAAAGTGTCAAAGAGGTGACCAGGACCCGTTAAATCAGATCGGGTCCATCAGGTACTCCGCATGTCCTGGTACCCATTAACCCAGGCCGGGCTAGATGGGTCTGAACGCAAATAGCCGTTGAAATATAGTGGGGCTTCAACATGCAGGCTGGCCCATCATTCCTAGCCCAGTCATTGCCCACTCGTTTCTTCAACAATGCATGCGCAAAGATCACAATATCATGGCAAACACAAACATCTCAATTCAATACTAAGAAGAAGAAGAAGAAGAAGAAGAAGATGATGATCACAGCCCTACGATCGAGGGTGATAATATGCGTACGTGGAAAACCAGGTCTGAATGAAAGTAAGGCCCAGAAGAATAACAGCAACTACAAAGGGGACATAGGACCATTTACTAATGAAGTAAAATCTCTCCAAGCTTCCCTTAAATTTATCCCAAATAGGCCGATTATACTGATTAACTTCCTTAATCATGTCGGAGAGATAGATATCTTCGGCCGAAATGGTCAACAGCCTACCCAACATCTTGAACAGGTTGGCCACCTCATCCTCGCTCCCCAGCCAATTTACGATAATCCCACTCTTGCAGAGGGTCCTGACATCTATGGCGGAGTTGATGAGGCAATTCATGAAGGCAGTGTATTCTGTGAAGTGATTGGTGCATTTGGTGTAGCATTGCTCAAAGGCAATCAGATTGAGTAAGAGCGACTTGGTGGACCCATCAATCACGACCGCTGGTATCTCCATCGTGCCATTTTTGAATTTCACGTCGAAGAAGCTACTGTCCGCTGCATTCTCCTCCGCCTTCTCGAACTTGATTCCGGCCTCCTTAAGCTCCTTTACGGATTGGATCAGCTTGAAGTGATGAACCTCTTTAAGAGGCTTCACCTTCTTGAACTTGATTCCTGCCTGCATAAGCTCCTTTAGCTTCTTGAACTTGATAACAGCCTGAATAAGCATCTTTACCTTCTTGAACTTGATTCCAGCCTCCATAACCGCCTTTGTAGATTGGATCTGGTTGTTGTGATCATTAGCCTCCCTTTCATTATCTCTGTCTTCCTTTCCAGCCTCCTTAACTACCTCTAAGTGATTAGCCTCCATTTCATTTCTCTGGGTAATTTGTTTATCTTCTTTCGCTGTTGGAAGTAGGCTTGAGTGGAAGAGATGAAGTAAATGCTCGCCGTTGATCTTGGGTGCCTCTTTGATGGCATTTTCTAACTTGGGTACCAGTCCTTTAAAGAATTTGAGGGCTAGGTGGGCCAGGGAGGGTTGATTACCAACTGTACTTTGGTTTTTCGGCATCAGATCGAACAGGCATTGTAGGACGACGAAAGGAATTTGGTTTTCAAGCATCAGCAAGTCATTCTGAAGCCTACTGATCAGCCAACCCATTTCGAAGATAGGATCGTCGTCGTCGATGTCGATCAGTTCGGCCAACTTGCAAAGGAGGCCGATGATGAAGCAACCATCGACCACCATCATTTCCACGAAGGCTTTGCTGTCGAGATTGATGGTCTCCGAGTAACAGCGCCGGGCCTTTTCCTCCACTGACTTGACGGCGATCAGGTACTTCTCCAAGACCTTCGACTGGGAATCTCCGCCGTTGATTTGGGTCCAAGAAATCACGTCGCAGAGGTACTTCCTCTTGTTCTGGTTCATGGCTTGTAGGCTCTTATTGTTCCGGTGGAACGGGCCGATCGAGACGATCTGGGGTTCGTAGGTATTCTTACCACCTTGACGGAAGCAGTTGGGGATTCTGTGGATTGAACATGAGCCGTTGATGCTCCATGATTCCTTTTGGTTCTTCGGATTGATGAGAAGCTTTTTCTCGAGCGAAGGAACCCATGTTGGATCTATCGAAACCTGTGTCTGTTCTTCTTGATTCGCTTCTCTGCCACCTTGAAGTGGCGGGATTTGATTGGCCCTGCCACTTCGACGGGAGCGGTTGGGGCCTCTGGAGATTGAAAATGAGCCGTTGCTGCTCCATGATTTCTTTCGGTTCTGCGGATTGATGAGAGGCTTTTGCTCGAGCGAAGGAACCCATATTGGATCTGTAGGAACGTGTGGTTTTTCTCTTTGATTCGCTTCTTCTTCATTGCCTATTTCTATGATCTGATCCTTCCCAACATCGTCGGCAGAGTCTCCTTTGAGCAATTGATGTTTCGCCATTTCAAGTGGAGTGCAATCTACCGTATCCCCACTCTCGCAGAAAAGGGAGCGGATTGCCTTTGACCGTCCACAGGGATGTCCGTGACAAATCCACTACACCCATCTGTTTTTTAAAGACAATCTAGGACAGAATTCTAAAAATCAGGTGGGCCACACCAAATTGTGGGAACACCAACGTCGACCATTGAAATCTTCTTGGAGCTGACCATGATATTTATATGCCATCTAAACCGTTCATAGAATTATTAACACTCAGATAAACGGTAGGAAAAAAATATAATCCTAATGCAAAACTTTTCTCACCGCTAAGTGCTCAATACCCACTGCTTCGTGTGGTATGGACCACGAGTTTTGGATCCACTTGATTTTTAGAATCCCTTCTTATGGTAGTCTTCCAAATCATATGGACTGAGTGAATTTGTCACGGAGCTGTGTGGGGCCATAGAGATGTCCATAACAAATTCACTCCGTTCATCTGTTTTGGAAGACAACGGTATGACAGGATTCTGAAAATAATAGAGATCCAGAACTCAGGTGCGCCATGCCACAAGAAACCATGGATATTGAACACTTAGTGGTGAAAAAGGTTTTGCATCAGGATGATTTTTTTTTCTTCTAACAGTTGATCTGAATGTTAATAATGCTGTGAATGGTTTGGATATCATATAAACATCATGGTCAGCTCTAGAAAGATTTCAATGGTTGAGGTTGGTGTTCCCACTGTTTTGTTGGTGTGGCCCAATTGAATTTTGAATACGTATGATTTCTAAGTGCTTTTTTTTTTCTTTAAAAATAGATGGATGGAGTGGATTTGTCACGGACTTTTGTGGCTGAATACTTTTTTCTCGGATGATATTAAGGTATGAGCCCAAAAAATAGGCCGATCCAACGCTTACAACCCACACCAAGTAATAAGCTTGGGTTGCATTAATGCAAGAGCCATTCGTAGGAGTGGGGATAATGAGGTCCAAAATTTTCATAAGCTTATTAGTAGGGAGCATTTTTTTTTTTTTTTTGGCTTAATCACCTAATCAACCGGGAGCTTAGCTGACCCCAAGAACTCCCACTTGATGTTTGCATGACATACACACAACGTGCATAAGGTGGGGATGGATGATGCAATTGATGGGCAGAACGTACCTACATATGATAAATACTTACACGACCCCAGGAACTCCCACTTGGTGAGTGCCTGACATACACACCACGTACATTAGGTAGGGATGGATGATGCAATTGATGGTCAGATCGTACCTACATATGATAAATACTTACACTACCCCAAGAACTCCCACTTGATGAGTGGATGACATACACACCACGTACACTAGGTAGGGATGGATGATGCAATTGATGGTCAGATCGTACCTACGTATGATAAATACTTACACGCAACGGCCCAATATTTTAAGGACAAAAGTTATTTTAAGGATAAAAAAGGAGTTGTTGACTTATATAGGCTCAACCTAAACCCAACATTAGTGTTAATGTGAAATCTACTTAACCAGCGGGTGAATCACCCCATATTAGGCTTAGGGCGAAAAGTCAAGTCATCCATGATTTAAGTGGATCACATAATTGGAAACAATCTATATAGAAATCTCACCCTCCAAATTGTTACCCTTAGTGTGGCCCGCTTAAATCATGTATGGGATTGCTTTTTAGGCTTCTGGCCTAGCTTTTGGTATGACCTCTAATGGTTTGAATGGATTTCACATGCTCATCACGGTGAGCCCTATAAGAATCAATGGTGGATGTCTCTCCCAACTATTTTCATTAGTATGACTCACTTGAATCACGTGTTATCCTTTTTTTTGTTTTATTTTTTTTATTTTTAATCTGGGCTGACAAGATGTTAGACATCAAAAGTGATGCCTTCCCAAGAAAATGCAGAGCCGATCAGGTGTTAACTAGGTAATATGCTAGTAGGTGTTTCCTGACCATGGGGCCCACTATGGATGTATGTGTCTTATTCACACCAACGTCTATCCAGTTTTCTATCTTATTTTAGGGAGTGAGCACAAAATTGAAGAATATTAAAAGCTCAAATGGACCATACCACATGATACAGCGAGGATAATGATGTCCACTAATGAAACCTTCTTAGCGCCCATAGTGAAGTTTATTTTTCATCCAACCTATTCATAAGGTCACCTAGACATGGATGAAGAGGAAACACAATTGTTAGCTTCATCCAAAAATTAGCTGTAATGACTCAAAATTTTGGCCACCTAAATTTATTTTTTTAATAAAAAGGGTTAAAGAAATTAATTTATAATTAATAAATAAAATGTAACATTATGGTAGTTAGTTAAAGCTCTCTTAGTTGAGAGGGTAGATTAGGGATCAAAACTTGGCACAAGGTCGAAATTGGAGAACCGGACGTTCCGTCGTCGATCGATCGACTAGAGACGTTGATTGTTCGAAGAGAACCCAAAAAACCCAACAACTTAAATGAAAGATTCAAGGTTGATTGACCGATCGAAATGGGGACAAATATGTCCAGTGACTTCTGATCTAAAATCGGGTGTCAAGGTCGATTGATCGACAGATCAATTGACTGATCGATTAGGCTATATGAGTTGCATATTTTGAAACTCTGAGTTACGATTTTTTCACCTCGAATAACTAAGAGAGTGGATAACTCTAGCGAATCAGAGAATGTAATGAATAAAATTTATTTGCATAATGATGTGTATTTAGGAACTTGTCATTTACTCTGAATTTGGAAAACTTGAGCAATTCACATCATCAATCAGAGGTGAGTGATTCCCGCCATGTTTCCTTCCATTTCGATTAAAATAGCTTGTATGCTATCCTTGTTGATGTTTAATTATTGGTGGATGATTGAATTTGTGTCACTTGCTTAAATTCTGTTATGTATTAATTGTGAAATACATGGGCATGGATCTACATAAATTATTTATCTTGAATACTTATCCTAAAAATGAAGAAAAGTAAAGTTACATGATGTGTATCCGTACTATGTTTAGGTGGCATATGCATGACATGCATTAATTCCCATGCATTATGATGTGTACCTGGAGGACCCATCTGGATGACGTGTAGGTACTTAAGTATTGAGTGACCTAGGGACCATCCTGGATGCCTAAGTTGAGTAGAAGCCTACCCAAGGGGTAGCCCTAGGAGGGTGGATGCGGGTTGATGAACTCCAACTCAAGCAAGTGGATTTGTTTCCCACTTGGATTGTGCATGCATTACACACCATTATTTCATTTGCACTGCTATTTTAATTGTTATGTGTGGGAACCATGATAGGCCACTCATTGGGCTTTTCAACTGACGGGTGTGGATTAAAAATATAAACAGATGGAGGTGAAGTTCACCCACAAGAATTGGTTCCTAAAAATGAGGCCGAACAGGTGGAGGAACCTCAAGGAGATTAGCTATACCTAATAAAGGAGGAGATCGTAACTTTGAACCCAGATGCTTAGCTTGTTATATTTACTTTACTGCATAAGTTAGAATTTCTTTCCTGTTATTAGTGGTGACAAAACTTTAGTTGAATTTTAATTATTTTGAATAAAGTCCCGAATGGGTGGACTTTAGCTAGTGAATAAAGTAAATGTTGTGATGGATGGTGTTTGAACTTAATTTATGTCTTATTATGACTTTGTAACGGTATGAAAATTGGATTGAGTACACTAATTATACATGTCACACTCCTTAACTTAAACCTGAGGGTGTACACCATGTGTTCAAATGGCAAGGCGTGACAAAATGGTATCGAAGCGAGTCTTTCTTTTAAAAAACTTGGTTGACTTATAGGTTATGTCCCCAACATTCAAACATATAAGTGGTAAATCCCTAGAATTAGAAATATAACCATTATGACATTTTAAATTGATTGCAGCATGTGATACAAAATTTAAAAAATTGAAATTTAGGGATCCCTATATATTATAGAATCACAGAGGAGCTTAGAAATCATATTAGAATGGTCCAACGAAAGTCCGAGAGGAGGCAGAAACAATCTAGACCATCAGACCCTTAAATTAACTGTATCTTGCGAACCGAAATGAGTTTTTAGACGTATAATATATGATTTTGGGGTAGCTCAAGCTAATTAAGTCAACCAACTCGAGTTGGGTTGACCATGTCTGAATTGCGAAATTCCATTGGATCGGCGGTTAAAAGCCCTATTTAATTTTATTTTTACCATAAATTATAAGTTTTAAGTTGAGTATAACTTTTGATCCTTTCAGTTTTACAAGTTATGTTCAACATGAAAAAAAAAAGGCTTAGAAATGTTAAGGGAATAGCGTGGTTAGTCTAAATTGGATACTTGCTATTTTTAGCCAAAAACCACAAAGTCTAGTAGGAATAACGATTGTTTATGAATAGTAAATTTACTATTTATAATAAGTCATGTTTTTAGGGTATTTTGAGTTGAAGACTAAGTTTAAAATTTCATCCTAGGGTTGAGGTCTTCATCACAACAACCCTCCCTGTATTGAGATGTCCCTGACCTTAGAATTTAATTCACCTCAGCTAGGGTGAACTATAAAAAACATTGCTTTGAAAATTTTATATTATTAGAATCCTGTTGGACAACAATATGCAACAAAGTAGGTTCCACTGTAAAATTCATAACTTTAAAAGTGCAACTCCAAATGAGGTTATTCAAAAGCTTGGACATAGATAAACAAGTACAATTTAAATAAAAAATAACTAGAAAATTAAAATTTAATAGTTACTATTCAAATTTAGAGTATTATATAGACTAGTTAGAAATGGTCCAAATTCTGGACAAATTAGATTGCATGAATTTTATAAAAAAAAATTTAGTTAGTGAAATAAGTTGAAATTTTATAGTAAATAAGTAAACTCATAAGAAAATATCCAAAAAAAATTTGGCATGAAAATAAAGTTTATAAAGTAGCGAACCAGTGCATGAATAACCCTTAACATACGAAAGTGGATTTGTCAATGTTTACACCCAAAAAAAAAAAAAAAAACCTTCCCATTAAATTAAATTACAATAAATTCCAATATTATATCCTTTTCACTAAATTTTATTTCTCATTCTAGGATGTCATGTCTCCTAAGAAGATCAAATGCCTTCTTGATATAGTTCCCTCAACAAGTGTTATTGTACCTCGTGGACTGGCAAAAGATATTACAATAGTATTTGAAGAATAAATGTCAGAATGGGACCAAAATGAAATGTGATAGATGATGAAGAGTACGTTGAGGAGCAGCAGAATCCTGTACCTCCCCCACCTGTGACAATTGAAGGTGAAGCTGGATCAAGTACTCGACTGCCCTTGTCTCTCACGGTAATTCATACAAAATTTTATGGGTCCCAATATCCAGCCTTTGGATGCAGCATTTGGGCTACTTAATCAAATGGTGGAAATGATGAAATAATAGTAGGAGCAGTTTGCTGTACAGTGGGCTGATATGAATCAAGCACCTCGTGGAGGTCTTCAGGCGATGCCAATAAGGTTGGAACAACCATGGGAGGTGGACCTATTGGAGAAATTTACAAAACTTAGGACACTAGTATTTAAATGGGCCACTGACCCAACAATATCTGAAAAGATTGGTTGGTTCAGGTGGAGAAAGTACTAGAGACAATGAATTTCCCCGATGATAAGAAGGTTAGGCTGCAGGCCTCATTTATTTTGCAAGGCGAGGAAGATATCTAGTAGAGAGAAGTGAAGAGAATGTTTGCAGCTAATCACATATGGACATGGAAGGAGTTTGATGATAAGTTTCATGAAAAATACTGTCCTCGTGCATAAAAAAATTAGAAGATGACCGAATCAATAAACTAGAACAAGGATCGATGACAGTGACTCAGTACGAGGCCAAGTTTGCTAAATTGTCTAGGTATATCCCAAAGATATTAGAAGGTGAAGATTATAAAATCATGAAATTTGATGAAGGGCTTCGTTAGAACATTCGTACAAAATTTTGATATGATACTATTAAAAAGTATTCATAAATTGTGGACAAAACATATAAGGTCAAAAGGGACAATGAGCGATTCCTGACATCTCGCGCCCAGATGAAGGAGACTAGAAGTCAGCCTAGGTAAGCATCAAGTCAGCAACAACCGCCATAGAAAAGACAACGGACTTTTGTAACCAATAGTCAAGAGTAGTTTTTTGCAGGAGACTATACTTACTACGGAAAAAATGGACACGAAGCCATGAACTTCAAGATTCAACTCTGAGACATCGGTCATATGCCGACTTTACCTCATTGTGCACAATTTCCTGTCGTAACCTAACAGTCAAGACTGACATTTCAAGTGTCATGGTCTGTGACTTCATGATATCTTCAGCCTTCGAGATCTCTTCCTCCTAGGCCGTAACAACATCAGCAAAACCGATTTCAGCAATATTCAGCATGACCTCCTGTATCTCAGAACCAAGGAGGGTAGCAGTTCAGGTAGTAACCCATGCAAGGGAAAGCATATGCGATTGCACCAATTGCATAACCAGAGGTAGATAACAACGTCGTGGAAGGTACATTAAATGTTCATGATAAACCCATTGTAATTATTTTCGATTTTGGTGCTACTATGTTTTTCATTTCGATTGCTGTAGTGAAATGATTAGGCTTGAAACCAGAAAACTTTGGAAAAACAATTTCTGTTGAGATGCCCATAGGGAAGGTAGTTGTTTTGAACAAAATGAAATCAGAAAATCTTAGAAAAACAATTTCTGTTGAGATGCTCGTAGGGAAGGCAGTTGTTTTGAACAAAATATGTAAAGCTTGTGAGCTTATTGTTAGTAGGGTTCTTATACCAGTGGATCTGGTGGTGATAGACATGTAAGGGTATGATGTCATCCTAGGTATGGATTCACTTACCACTAATCGAGCCAAGATTGGCTACCACAATAAGACAATCACTTTATCTATTCCTGGAAGGAAATTGTTTCAAATTCAAGGTGTAGAGAAAGATAAAGAGTTTAGGCACATCATGGTTTTAAAGGAAGGAGAAGCATAAGAACCAACCCTTAATTAAATTCCAATGGTGAGAGAGTATCCTGAAGTTTTTCAGGACATTCCTGGATTTCCTCCTAGTCGGGAAGTCGACTACAATTTCGATCTCTTTCTAGGCATTTATCCTATCTTTATACAGCCTTATAGAATATCGACTATGGAGTTGAATGATCAGCTGAGAAAGTTGATGAAACAAGGTTTTATCAAACATAATACATCACTGTGAGGTGCGCCAGTGATTTTTGTGAAGAAGAAAGATGAAAGTATGTGATTGTGCATAGACTATTGTCGGTTGAATAAAGTGACTATCAAGAACAAATACATGTTGCCTCATATAGATGATCTGTTCAACCAGTTGAAATGAGCTTGTAATTTCTTCAAGATTGATTTAAGGTCAAGTTATCATTAGTTGTGTATAAGAAGTTGGATGAGTATAAGACATCATTTCGGACACGCTATGAGCATTATGGATTTTTTGTTATGCCATTTGGGTTTACCAATGTCCCAACAATATTTATGGAATTGAAGAACAGAGAGTTCTGGCCATATCTTGATCAGTTCGTCATTGTCTTCATCGACGATACACTGATCTACTCCAAGACCAGTACAGATCATGAGTCACATTTGAGGACTACGTTACAGACCCTGAAGAATGATTAATTATATGCCAAGTTCTCAACATGTGAATTTTGGACGGAGTGTTAAATTCTTAGGTGATGTCATTTCCAAAGATGGCGTTGCAGTAGACCCGGCAAAGATTAAAGTGGTGGTCAAGTGGGAGTAGGAAAAAAAATGTGGCTGAAATAAGAAGTTTTCTTGGTTTTGACTGGATATTACATGAGATTTATCAAGGACTTCTTCAAATTTTTTGGTCCTTTAACAAGCTTGACTAGAAAAGGCATGCCTTTTGTGTGGACTGATAGATGTGAAGAGGTTTTTGAAGAATTGAAGAAGCTTCTTACTACTACTACTTTTGTTCTTACCCTTTCATAGGAAGGTATGAAGCTTGTGTTGTATATTGATGCGTCCATCTTGGACCTTGGTTGTTTATTGATGTATAAGGAAATGTGATTGCTTATGCGTAAAGACGATTGAAGAATCATGAGTAAAATTATCCGACATATGATTTGGAATTGGCCGCTATCCTGTTCGCGTTAAATATTTGGATACATTACTTGTATGGCGAGCGGTTCGATTTATTCACTGATCATAAGAGCTTATAATAAGGATTTAAATATGAGATAACAAGGATGGGTCATATTTCTACAATTTACGACTTTGAATTATTATACCATTCTGGCAAAGCAAACCTTATGGCCGATGTTCTAAGTCGGAAGCAGTATAGGCAGCAAGTCATAGCTAATCTTATGGTACGCGAATGGAAGATGTTGGATTAAATGAAGGACTTTGATGTGGAATTGATGTTTCGAGAATAATGTGCATGTAAAATCCCATGTGTTATATGTGTTTGCTTGAATTTTTTGTTATCTATTACTTGTTTGATTCAATCTGACGTTGCTTTGGCTCACAACAAAAGCTATGATCTTTGACTGCAACAAAAGCTATCATCTCTAACTACAAAGCATGAAAAACTAGATAGGATCACAAAAGTATTGGATCAAGCTAATATTTGTGTTATCCCTTCCCCCAAGATGTCCGGCTGCAAACTCCCACGTGCATGCTGATGAGAGCAGGGTTAGTTTGTAACTTGGGTATAGTCCAATTTCTCAGACCCATTTAGAAAATTAAGCTGAGTTTATTTATTTATTTATTGCAAATTGTGACCTAATAAAAAATCAGCCAACCATATGGGTCCAATTTTTCAGACCTATTTAAAAATTAAGCTGCGTTTTTTTTTAAATTTTTTATTCCAATTTGTGACTGATAAAAAATTCAGGCAACCATACTTGGACCCATTCAGAAATTAAGCTGTGTACTTTTTTTATTGCAATTTGTGACCTGATAAAAAAATTCAGCCAACCATTTTGGACCGGTCGAAATCAGATAACGCTGGTCAGTTAATAATAATTTGATAATTATAGTCAACACATATGACAGGCCTGGTGTCATGATCAGCAATCCAAACAATTTACATGATAGGCCCCACTGTGGACGGAGAAACCCAATTGTAGCTCTCATGGTGGAATATGCTAACACTTTAATCATTGAAAGATGGACAGTCACCTCTTGCTTTGTGGGTTATTTACTGGAAGTTTAGATTCTTGCAATTTGGAAAATTTCAAGGCAGTCATCTTCACATGCAACTCACCGTGTCACCTGATCAACGGTTTGGATAAACCTTAGACCAATGGTTGGAATCATGGGGTCGCAATGTATATGGATCACAGCCTCAAATTCACACTGATCGAGCAATCTCAACCATCTGACTTTCCTCGATCGTTGGATTTAAACCCTGCACCTTTTTCCTTCAACCGTTGGTTTCTTCTCCACTTGGCTGGTAAAAACAATCCCTGACGTACAGTGTCTTTCAACCGTTGGTTTCTTCTCTCTTCTCCACTTGGATGGTAAAAAAATCCCTGACATACACTGTCTCGATCGGGATGAATGTACCACAAATACGTGAGCGAAACACCACAACTTAAAAAAAATGAGGTGAACTATCACAGTAATCCATAGAATTATCCATAGTTATATTCTATACTAGTGGAGAACTAGCTTCACTGGATTGTTAATGGTGGGCATTCAATCACCACTGTTTTCCTGTGGTGTGGTCCACCTGAAACCTGGATATGCCTCATTTTTCGGTTCACGACCTAAGATAGGTTGGCAAAATGAATGGAATCCTGATGGGCTCATGGAGCTTTTCCAGCACCGACCACCATCCAAAGCCATATTGCTTGGGGAACGGATTAGGTCCCTGACCATGGGGCCTGCCTTTATGTATGCATTGTATACCACACGGTCCATCTGTTTTGCAGGATTATTTTAAGGCATGAGCCCAAAAAAGAAAGAAAATCCAAATCTGAGGTGGACCCATAGAGCAGGGCTGCACCATGTTGGGTGAGGCCGGGCGAACCCAATCCGCTCCCACGTCTTCAGACTCGGTTCCCTAGTGACCACTCCACTAAAAGCTATGTGGCCCACCATGATGTGTGTATTTTATATCCATGCCGTTCACCCAATTTTCTAGCTCACAGCTTAGGGCTTAAGCACCCATTTTTCTAGCTCACAGCTTAGGGCTTAAGCCCAAAAACGATATCAGGTGGTTAGTACACACACCCCACTTTTAGTAACCCCCCCCCCCCCGCGGGCGTTAATCACGCTGCAATGTTAGCCACCCTACGTGGGAATCAATACCAAAACCTTGGTGTTGAAACGAGGTTGTCTTCACTCAGTCTACCACTTGAGTTATGGATCCGGGTGTCTTAGTCTGGGTGACCTAATCAATAGGTTGTATGTTAAATAAACATTATAATAGGCCCTATGGAAGTTTTTAATTGTGGGTGTTTAATCATCATTGATTCCTGTGGTGTGGATGATCTGCCTCATGTTTGGGCAAATGTCCTAAAATGATTTGGAAAAATGGATAGAATGTTTGGATAAAACACACATATATCATGGTGGCATACAAAGCACTGACCAGTACCAACTACGGTAGTGGCTTGGTCAATACGCCGCTTTTGACAACTTCCACCCACCCCATCCACTCATGGAGCGTATTATTGTGAGCCGCCAGCCTCACTTAAGACCGTTGAAGCCCTTCCCATGGTGCCCACCTTGATGTTTGTATCCTATAATTAGGCTATCCATCCATTTTTCCATATTATCAGACGCAGGGGGATATGGCGAGGTTGATCACCGTCTTCTTCACAGGATAACTATCTTGAATCCACAAAGCTTTTGGGACTCCTCAACAGGGCTTTCTTGAATCCACGAGGAAAAATCTCGAATCCACGAGAGAAAATTGGTAAAAATCAGAATTTTATTGAATAATAATACAAAAGTTCACATTAAAAACAAATTTAAAAACCTTATATATCCCTAAATAAACCCTTATTCGTACTTACTAAAAATAGTAAGTTTCCTGAAATAAAAGTTACTAAAAATAGTAAAATCTTAATTAAAGACTACTACTAAGTAAACTTTTTCTAAAACTCATTCTTTAACAAAAATAGAATTAAAAATCCTAAATAAACAAAAACTCTAAAAAGAAGGAAACAAACTAAAATTTAAAATTACTAAAAATACTAAGTTTTTCTAAAATTTCATTTTTCTACTGTAACTATGCGTTTTCTAGTAAAATGGACAGACACGACCCACCTTTTATAGTGGGTCAATTCACCCTAAAATGAAATTTCAGTAGTGTGGACCCTCGCCGTTTCCGTGCTCCCACACGACGTTCTCGTCCCTTCCCCTTTTGGGAAAAGAAGATGAGGAGGATACGTGAGTGCGAAATCGCCGTTTGTGCCACTGGCTTGCCTCGTTCTCGAGGGCTTTGTTTGGTTGTCGTGTTAAAGCTGGATGTGTTTAAATGAGTTTATATAAGACCAGAGTCGCCACTAGCCAATTACTTCGAATCTACAGTCGGCTAGACCCTGTAGAAACGTTAGAGAAGGGGATCCGAAGATTCCTTTCTCTAAAATGACTCCTTTTGATCTGCGGCCAGAGATTCAAGGTAAGGGATCACGGTTACAGGGTGGGAAGAGGTTAAGCACCCCACACACTGCCCGAACCGAAGTACGGTCTCTACTTCACAGAATCGAACTAATACTTGAAAGTCTGTTTTAATCCTCGTACATTCTCATAGATGACATGATGCATGAATGCGGGTCTGAACAGTAAGAGTTTCTGATGGGCAGGTTCCAACAACGGGCAAGCCCAGAGCATACGCTCGAACTGACAGGTGCTTAATATAAGACGTATGCAGTGTGCTTGAATAATCAAGGTGCTTTATAGTGAAGCATGAATGCAGGTCTGAACAGTAAGAGTTTCTGATGGGCAGGTTCCAACAACGGGCAAGCCCAGAGCATACGCTCGAACTGACAGGTGCTTAATTTAAGACGTATGCAGTGTGCTTGAATAATCAAGGTGCTTTATAGTGAAGCAGGGGGGTTGGAAGAAAAGTAAATGTTGCACTTATGCTAGATGCAAATGAGATGATGCTGAAAAAAGAGTAGTTGGATGGACGGAGGTGTCGCAAGGGTTGGCTTCGAGTGGCTGGATCAGGACTTGGATGGCTTGGGAGACTTAGACCAGTGGTCAGGCTGGGCTGGACCAGGGCTAGGCTCTCCTCACTCGGGCTCTCCTTGGTGGGAAAATGGGCTAAGGGGTGGAGAAGGAAACTCGAATGGACGGACTCTCTCTGGCCGGTTGCCCTCCTGAAATGAGAAGGGGAGGGGGGTATTTATAGCAGCGGGCAGTGGCAGGGCTCGTAAATAATTTTGGGCGGCCCGCTGTGGGCCGCCCGTACGGCCACTCCTCGATTTCCAGCGAGGTATGGTCGTTCCCTCAGGGCTGCTGTTTGGCTCGCTGGGTCGACTCAGTGAGTTGACTCAGCAGGTCGACTCGGTGATTTGACTCAGCGGGTTGACTCGATGGGTTGACTTGGTGTTTTGACTCGACGAGTTGACTCAGCGGGTTGACTCAGCAGGTTAACTCAGCGGGTTGACTCAGTGAGTTTGACTTTTTAGGATTTTTTGACTGGCTTTTCTTATGGGGGGTTTTTCAGGCTGATGTTTAGGACTGGATTGACTGGGTTCAGGCTTGAATTGGGCTATGGATTGGGGCTTACAAGGGTGAGTTTGGCTGAGTTTGGACTTGGGGTTTGGGGGTATGGTCCTCCATTCATCCAGCTATCTCTACCAACAGTGTAGCCGAAGGTGGGGTGTCTACAAGTAGGAATCTATATGATGTGCATCCCGTAATTCTACCCGAATCAAAAGTTATGGTCGATTTATGGTCCGCCTCTTTTGGTCCATTCATGTGAAAATTGTCGATTTTGTCGAGTTTTCTTTGATATGTCCGGTCCATGTGTGATAGGAATGTGCTTGATCCACGCCCTTCATCAAGGGGTTCCTGTCCTACATTAGACCCCTCCACTTCAAAATAACTCGTTATCGAGTTATACGTTGGTAACAGGTTATGATGCACACTCAACTTCATGCGTCTTCGCTTACTCGCCTCTTCAATATATGTTGAAGATAGTGTCGTTGATGTCGTCACATGATCAAACATAATAATCTTGAACTTTGGCAATCTTGGCACTACATCTTTGGTGATATACAGGGGATTTACATTCGTTGCTTGCTCGACCAAAGCCTCAATCACTACTGAATTGATTTCTTCGCCCTCAATTTCTAGTGATATGAAAACTTCAGTAGTGGGGCTATTTGAACTTGGATCATTATTTAAATTAATGGCCCTCTCATCGATTTGTGGCATTACCAAATCAACAATAAAAATCTGATTGACAACATGTTTGTTTTCCTCTATGACTGAGGTATTGACCTCCTTCACATCCTCAGAATTATGAACAACCTCTGAGATAGCAGTGTGAAGTATTTCAAAGACTTCGTCTGAACTTGTATTATCCACACCCAGAATCAACACATCATCATCAATTTTCGTGGCGTAATCCTGAACGACTACGGAAGATTGCTCCTCCACTTTAAAAGTTTTAGGTAAGCTTTCCGTCTCCACAGGGCCACTCACACGCCATCATGGAATCTGCCCTCCTATCACAACTTTGGCTAAAAAAACATGATTTTTGCCACAAGTTGTGAGATTGTTGGGATAATACCTGATCATAATCATCGTCATATAGGAATTGAAATCATCTAAGCATTCGCCGTTTCATTCGCGGCCACGAACATATCAGTGCTTTCATCTCTTGTTTCCGATAGTGTTGAACGTATTCCCACTAAGCCAAAGTGTCACCCTTCAAATGGTATACCGCGATTGAAACTTTTTTGTCTTTAGGAACCTGCATATAGTCGAAGCAATGCTCGACTTCATTGAAGTTGGGAAGAGCTATCGCCCTCCTATAGGATTGATCTGTTGAGCATGATTGATATGGGATAACCCTGTGACTCTTCACTGAGGGCGCTATACGAGTAACTTGATTGTGAAATCCAGCGGGACCCAAAAACGAGATTCCATTACGAACATAGAATTCTATAACATCAGCTAAAAGTCATCTCTCCCGTTCAAACTCTCTAAAAGTCACTGCTGAAAGAGGTTGATCCCCTAGATCATCGTCTATGGGGTTGTTGTCCATACCTTTATAAAGAGGAATCGGCCTGAGGGGGTATAGAAGGAAAATCTCGAATCCACAAGAGAAAATTGGTAAAAACTAAAATTTTATTGAATAATAATATATAAGCACACATTAAAAATGAATTTAACAACCTTATATATCCTTAAATAAACCTTAATTCGTACTTCCTAAAAATAGTAAGCTTATTAAAATAGAAAGTTACTAAAAATAGTAAAATCCTAATTAAAGGCTACTATTAAGTAGACTCTTTCTAAAACTCATTGCTTAACAAAAATAAAAGGTCCTAAATAAACAAAAACTCTAAAAAAAAAGAAACAAACTAAAATTTGAAATTACTAAAAATACCAAGTTTTCCTAAAATTTCATTTTTCTATCGTAACCGCCATCCAATCTCTTGATAAGGTCACATAAGACTGGATGAAGGGGAAAAATATCAGCTAGAGCCAAAACTTTTGTGGCCCATTAGTGGTCCATCACTACTATTTTCTACTATATGGTCTGCCTGATAATTAGATTTCTTTCATTTTTGGGATAATACCATAAAATGATATGGAAAACGCAGACAAACAGATGGTGTGGATGCAAAATGTTATGGATAAAACCTGAGCTGGTTCTACGAGCTGAAGAGGACCTTGGGAATTATCCTCATGATCGAGGTGGAATATGACTGAGATAACATTAGCCGTATGGCGAACCAACGAAAGACGAAAAGTTCACATCATCCATCCGTCTTGAATAAGGTCAGCTTGTATTTGTATCGATAACTCGGAGGATTCGAGTGGACAGAATTCCACAACCAGTAATGACAGAGACAGACGACCTTATCCCTGATCCATTGCGGAAACGAGAATCACAGTCCCCGGAGATCACAGGATATCGAGATATGCTCCTGAGATTTCGACCGAGATAACGGCCTAATATGGTTCCTCTAGCGACTATAAATAGGGAGACAAATCTTCATTAAAGGGTAAGCAATATCAATTCTCTCAAGAGATACCTTTCCATTCAAGGATAACCTTCCTGACTTAGGCATCGGAGGACTAACGGTCGGCTCCCGACCACCTCCTAATCTTTGTTACATTTTGTAGGACTCATTGTCAAGATCCAAGCCATCCATTGTCTTTGAGATTAATCTGTGATCATCCCTTAGGTGAGATTCCTCTCTTACCTCATCTGTTATGAGAAATCAGTAACAACAGTTGGCGCTGTCTGTGGGAACAATGAATAAAGTCATGTTCTCACCGAAGAGTTTTTAAAAGAAGAAACTTCTTCGTTAAAAGACTTCTAATGGCCGGCGGAAAAAAAAGATACAAGGGAAAAGCCCCTGCAAATGTAGGGACATCTCATGCCCCACAATTTGATGATGATGGGTCCGTTCCAGAAACACCCGCCCTACGTATTGAAAGTTCATCCCAACCTTTTGTTCATCAGAGTGGACGACAGAGGTCCTGCAACCGCAGAACCAGATTGTCCCCTCTTGAGGAATAAGTAAGGGGTGTCGCTAAGCGATTAGGAGGAGTGGATCAACAGTTCGGACATTTCGACCAGCAGTTGGGTGAAATCAAGGCTCTCCTAGCTAGTATAGCCCAACCATCACCGATCAACAAAGTCAATGGCGAGTCTCAGCAGTCCCATCGAACTCCCCTACCACAACGATCTCTATCGGTTACGAATCGAGAACGAGTTGAGGAGGATGAAGTTGTCAGTCGCGCGACAGGAGCGAGAGCTCGATTAGCGGCCGAACTGCCTGCAAATGACCTGTGTCATAAATTAGAGAAAAAAAGGTTAGCTCGAGTAAGTCAAGGTCAAGATCGAGTGGATGACAATATCAATCCATTAGAAGTCGAGTTAAGGGAACTCCGGGAACATGTGGACGACATCAAAGAGCGCAATGCGTCCGAGCAACAATTGCTGTAGATGCGTTGTAGACTCGTCAGAATCCCCATTCGTTGACGAAATCCGCGAGGAACCACTCCCAAAGGGGTTCAAAATCCCTAAGCTCAAGCAATATTCTGAAATTGGAGATCCATTGGAGCATTTGGAAAACTTCAAAGTCCGGATGGAACTCCTTGGAGTCAACGGACACATCATGTGTAAAGCCTTCCCATGTCGCTAACCAACTCAACATGGACCTGGTTCCTAAATTTGAAACTGAGGTTGATCACCTCATTCTTTTAATAAAGCAAGGCCTTTACAACTTAGTTCATAGGAAGTACCAACCCCCGAAAGCACTCAACTTACCTTGCCACAGCTAAGCAAAAAGATGACGAATCACTAAAGGACTATCTTGCGCATTTCAATGTTGAGGCAGTCCAAGTGAAAAAATTATCTAAGGATGTTTTACTTCACATGATGATCGAGGGATTATGAGACAAGAAATTCCTTTAGTCTGTCGGAGAGGAACCTCCTTAGTTTGTAACAGAATTCCTCGACTGAGCTGCAAAACACATCAATGCGGAGGAATTGCTCAAGCGTTATCTTCCAAAAGCAAAGACCGCAAGGAAGAAAGCAATTCAAAAAGATATAAACCAAAGCGAAGGTCGCTCGGCCGAAGCAATGCTCCCCGAGGAGCCAAAGCTTCAACCCCACAATTCAGGAAGTACATACCGCTCAACACGACCGTCGAACAAGTGTTCCTGACAGAAAAAGATAAACAAATGTTGGGATGACTGACAAAAATCATAACCGACCCTAAGAGGAGATCGAAGTCGAAATACTGTCTGTATCACAAAGACCACGGTCATAATACAACAAATTATTTTGACCTGAAGCAACAAATAGAAACCCTCATTCAATAGGTGTTCTTGAAAGATTATATCGCCCAGCATCAGGAGGATCGAAGGGCCACAGATCGCAGTAATCAAACTAAAGAATAGATCGAAAACAATCCAGTAGAATAAATCCACATAATCTTTGGTGGGTTAACTACTGGAGACTCAGACAACGCTCGAAAGGCCTATGTACGACAAGCTAGGACATCAGAGCCAGGACTTTCTGTGAACGTTACGAGCCGACCTGCAAAAGTAGCAAAGATCACCCCTTATGCATTAATGTTCACCGAGGAAGATGCCAAAGGTGTCCTTCATCCCCACGATGATTCACTTGTGGTGTCAATGGTGGTCGCCAACAAAAAACTTCTCAGAATGATGGTCGATATAGGTAGTTCGGTGGACATCTTGTACACCACAGCATTCGAGAAGATGAAGATCGACCGATCCAAGCTAAGGCTTGTTAAAACAGTCTTGACCGGGTTCAAAAGAGACAATGTCATGCTAGAAGGGAAAATATCCCTTCCAGTCACAGTAGGGGAAGAACCTAATCAAAGAATGATTATGGTCGATTTTCTTGTCGTTAACATCCCATCTGCCTACAATGTGATAATTGGCCATCCCATTCTCTGAGCTCTCAAAGCTGGTATCTCCATATACCACCTAACTATGAAGTTCGAAACCGACGAAGGCGTCGGAGTGGTAAAAGGCGACCAACAGGAGGTCCGGCGGTGTTACGAGTTAACCTTGCATGGAAAAAGCTTGGTTTTGGCAGTCTCGAACACGACCCCCTGGATCCCAGAGAAGAAACAGAAGAGCGCGGATCACCCGCCGAAGAACTGGTCGAAATCTCATTATCGGATGACGACCCGATCCGAGTTGTCAGAATTGGATCCTAGCTGGGAGACGAGGTACAAAAAGGGCACACCAACTTTCTGAAAGAGCATGCCGATGTATTCACGCGGTCTCATCAAGATATGCCGGGAATCAGCCTAGAGGTAATGATCCACCGGCTAAATGTCGATCCGACTTTCAGACCGGTTGTCAGAAATGACGACCCTTTAACACAGAAAGGTACATTGTCATCGAAGAAGTCAGAAAATTGTGTTAGGCGGGATTCATCGAAGAAATACGCTATCCAGATTGGCTCGCTAAAGTTGTCTTAGTGAATAAAGCCAACAAAAAGTGGAGGGTTTGTGTGGATTACACCGACCTCAATAAAGTCTGCCAAAAGGACAACTTCCCATCGCCCAAAATAGATTTACTCATCGTTGCAATGTTGGGTTACAAGCTACTCAATTTTATGGATGCGTACTCCAGATATAACCAAATTCGGATACACGCTCCTGACAAATAAACAATAGTGTTCATCACGGACCGAGGCCTTTACTCTTATAAAGTAATACCCTTCGAGCTTAAAAATGTAGGGGCAACCTATCAACGCCTGGTCAACAAAATGTTTGCTGAACAAATCAGTAAAACCATGGAGTTTTACGTGGACGGCATGCTTGTTAAGAGTTTGAGGTTGGAAAACCACGTAGAAGACCTCCGCTCCATGTTCAATATTTTGAGGAAATACCAAATAAAGCTCAATTTAAGCAAATGCGCCTTTGGTATAAGCTCAGAAAAGTTTCTCGGCTTTATGGTAAACCAAAGGGGGATATAAGCTAATCCGGAGAAGATCCGAACACTAATCAACATGAGCTTGCCTACTACTGTAAAAGAAGTCTAATGTCTCACTGGAAGAGTTGCGGCCCTCAATCGATTTATCTCAAGGGCCATGGACTGATGTCTTTCATTCTTCAAATAACTTAAAAAATGTAAAGAAATGGTGTGGACAAGCCTTTCGTGAGCTCAAAACTTACATTGGATCTCCGCCTTTGTTATCCAAGCCGATGCGAGGCAAAGAATTACTTCTGTATTTAGCAGTCTCGCAAGCAGCCGTAAGCTCAGCCTTGATCCGTGATAACCAAGGGACGCAGAGGCCAATTTATTATGTTAGAAAAGCACTGCTCGATGCAGAAACACGCTATCCGTGCACCGAAAAATTGGCACAGCACTGGTCACCATGGTAAGACGACTAAGGCCTTATTTCTAAGCACATCCAATTGCGGTGTTAATAGATCAACCTCTATGATAAGTGTTACAGAAGCCAGAAACCTCAGGCCGTCTCGTCAAATGGGCTATCAAGCTTGGAGAATTTGATATTCGGTACCGATCTTATACTGTGATAAAAGGTCAGGCGGTGGCCGACTTCATTGTTGAATTCACTAACCCACCAAGTGAACAGTAGGATCACGAGACGTCAGAAGCTCGACCTACGGGAGAAAGGCACTCGAAAGGATCTTCGGAACAAAGCACGATTTCACCCATATGGTTGTTATATGTTGAGGGGTCGTCAAATTCGCAGGGCAGTGGAGTTGGCCTCATCTTAACTTCTCCGGATGGAGTGAAGGTTTATTATGTATTAAGGTTCAGTTTTCGAGCCTCCAATAACGAAGTAAAATATAAATCCCTCCTAGCCGGACTGCGCCTTACTTCAACGATAGGAGTCCAAAGAGTGAAGGTGCATAGTGATTCACAATTAGTGGTCGGACAGGTGACCACAGAATATCAAGCAAAAGGAAAAAAGATGACTACATATTTAGCAAAAGCTCGAGAACCGTTGACTCGCTTGGACTATTATGAGGTCGTTCAAGTCCCAAGGACTCAAAAACATCAATGCGGACTCCTTGACAAAACTAGCATTGGCAGTGATGACGAGCTCGATAGGTCAATCCCTATCGAGTTCCTCCCTCATCGAAGTATAACTCAGGAAGATTCTGAAGAAGTATGCCCAATATCAGCTAATCCGAACGGGATGGATCCCATCATTCACTTTCTACAGAGCGATGAATTGCCTGAAGATTAAAAAAGAAGCAAGAAAGATCCATTACAAATCAGCTCGTTATACATTGATCGACGGAGTACTCTATAAAAAGGGTTTCTCTCTCCCTTGCCTATATTGTTTAGGACTTGAGGAAGTGGACTATGTCTTGCGAGAAGTTCACTTCGGCAGCTGCGGTAATCATTTGGAAAGTCGAGCACTTGTGCAAAAAGTTATACGCCAAGGGTATTACTGGTCCACCATCCAAAAAGACGCCTAAGAAATCGTTAAGAGATGTGACAAATGTCAGCGGTTTTCTCCCGTCCCTCACCTGTCGCCTGAAGAGCTTACTCCCATGTCCGGACCATGACCATTCGCACAATGGGGTGTCGACATCATTGGCCCCTTCCCAATGGGCAAAGGGCAGGTAAAATATGCAATCATCACCGTTGATTATTTCATGAAATGAGCCGAAGCAGAGCCGCTCACCACTATCATAGAAAGGAAAACGACGAATTTTATTTGGAAATCAATTATATGTCGATTTGGAATCCCGAATACCATTATCACCGATAACGAGCGTTAGTTCGACAATGCGAAGTTTTTGAAGTTTTGTCAAAATTTGGGTATAAAAAAATGTGTACTCATCTCCTCACCACCCTCAAGCTAACGGACAAGTCGAAGCCATTAACAAAATTGTTAAACGTCATCTTAAGACGAGGCTTGGCGAATGCAAAGGGGCATGGGCCGAGGATCTCCCTGAAGTATTATGGGCCTATCGGACCACGGCTCTATCAATAACTGGTGAAACCCCATTTTCCCTAGCATTTGGGACCAAAGCTGTGGTCGTAGAAGTTGGAATGCCAACCATCGGACCAGTTGTTTTCAATCTGAACAGAATGAGGGATAGCTTTGGATGAATCTTGATTTGGTCGAAGAAGTTCGAGAAGCATCTCAAGTTAAAGAGCGACGCTTCATAATCGGTGATCTCATTCTCCGAAAAGTCATGAGAGAAACAAAAGAAAAGTATCTGGTGCATTCAATCCAAATTGAGAGGGTCCCTACAAAGTTCTGAGTTCAGCTCGGCCTGGCATATATTGGCTCGAGGACATGCAAGGTCGATCTCTCCCTCACCCGTGGAATGCAGAGCATCTTAAAATATACTATTAATAAACAGCTAAGTGCGCCCCTTTTATTGAAAGTTGTCATGGTTTATAAAGAATAATTTCTCCTACGAAAATTTCTTATAAGAAATATGACACGCAAGCAGAGGTCGAATAACCCAAAGCTTCATATCTGAATTGCCAAAGATCGGTAACGATTAGCGCATACATTCAATGGCTACTCAAAACGTTGTTCCCACCTTGCCCATAATATACCTTAGTAATATGAACTATTGCATGCTCGATCACGGAGCAAGGAGGGCTACACCAAAAAATTACAAGTCAAATAAACAATCACAGGTCATAGAATGATGATCAAATGAATAAACTAAAGTGATTATATCAAAGTAAAAATGACCTCAGCAGGGTCAGCATTTGTCAAAGCCCCAAACAAGGATAAACCATTTAAACAACAAAAAGATTGTTTAAAACCCATAACAGGGCAGGACAAAAATTACAAAGAAAAAAAATTGTTTTATTGAGTGGCTGGAGCGGTTGGATCATTCCCCGAGATGGGCTCCCCATCCTCCTCTTCCCCGGACGAATCCAAGAAGGAAAGGTCCAAATCGGGATGGCGAGTCTGTACCATTAGCCGACACTTCTCGTATCCGAAGTCGAACATGTCATTGACCTCGGACGTCTTCAATTCAGGCTCGGCTCGAATATCTGCCAGCTCCTTCTGGTTAGCCTTCGCAGTCGCCCTCAGCTCCTTATCCTTAGAGGCAAGCTCGGCCCCCATCTTACTCATATGAGTGTCCTTCTCTGAAAGCTTAGCTCGGAGCATCACCATCTCCCGCTCCTTCACCTTATAAGCCCTCTCCATCCCCCCAGCAGACTTTAAAGCCTTGTCCATAGCACGCTTGGTTCCAGCCAAGGTCTCCTCGAGGCCAGAGATCATTCATTTGTCCCTTGTCATCTTCTCACGGAGAGCCAGGCACCCAAAAGCAATCTGTCAAGAAAAAGTTTGGGGGTCAGTAAAAAAAAAAAGAGTAGATAAAAGAAGATAAGAAAAAGTAAATATATATCACCTTGGCACCAAAGGTCCCGAGGGTATTCAGCAGTCTATCCCTTGGAACTTTGATCATGGTCTCCACTTCAGGTTTAAGCACCGCTTTGTATGCCTATTTGCAGAGGTTGAAGAGGAGCGGAGGCATTTCCAGGCTGCGACGCATGGAAGACGTCATAGGCATCGACTGTGGCACCGTTGCAGTTGAGCTCCCAGAAGGACCGGCTTCGGACGGGGCCACTAGATCAATGATCTGAGATGGCTGAGGCTTGACGGCAGGGGGACCCGTAGCCATAGATGGTGAAGTGGTGTCCCTCACCTCGACAAAAGGAGTCAGTGATGGAGGAGGCATCAGTATCACAGGAGGCCAATCCGAAGAATGCTTCGTAGCAACTTTCTGCCTCTTGTTGGCTTTAAAAAGTTCATTCTCCTTGGTTGTTAAAGAAGCAGACTTTCTCTTTAAAGCGTGTGCAGACATATTTGAAGAAGCAAATAAGCATGGTTAAGGTACAAGAATAAACTCAAATCATGTGAACAGATCAGATGACGTAAAAGAAGGAAGCATTACCTTCTGAGTTGATTCCAACGTTGGATAAAGTTTTATGGGAGAGAAGGACCTTAATGCTCCTAAAGGACGGATCAAGCTTCCACACAGCGTTAATGCGTCTGAGCGACTCTTGGCTCAAATTGGGCTGTTTCCCGCGTACTGAAGAAAAGAGAACGAACACTATTAGATCGACTAAAAAAAAGAAAAAAAAACACACACACACACACAACAACATGATGAGTTGTTTGACCTGGTTGCGAAAACCAGTTGCGAACCTGGAATGGAAGAGACTCGGCCTCGGCTCAAGGGGCTTCCTAGCCTTTAGTAGCAAAGAACCACTTCTCTTTCCATTAATGAATAGAGGAGGGAAGATCACCGATCAGGGGTACACCTTTCCCACCCTAGGGTGACATATAATACCACCTTTTAGAATCAGGATGACTCTTCAACTGATACATGTACATCAGTTCCGAAGCAGATGGGTCCGACTCGTTAATTAGACGTCAGAGGACAACACAACCAATCAAAGTCCTCCAGGTATTAGAGGTGAGCTAACCTGGAGCTAAGTTGACTCTAGACAAGTATTCCCTCACAACAGGAAGCAAAGGAAGATGGAATCCGCATTCGAAGAACTGAGAATATATGGCAACTTGGTCCCTAGGAGGTTGGCTTGGAAAATCATCCAAGCCAGGAATGTAAAGACCAATGGGACTAGGGATGAGCTAATCCTTTCTGAGTTGGCTTAAGTTGGTCTTAGTGAGCTTCATCCAAATGAAGTCAGCTGCAAAATCTGATACCCTATCCACCACCAGCTGACACACCAACGGTGGGGACTTCGTTAGATGCAAACGAAGAGGGAGTCTCTTCGGTCATAACGTTCCCCAGAGACTCCCTAAGATCAGATTTGATTTCTCCATAATGAGTTTCCCCAATCGGTTGCTAAGAAGAGACAGTATGGGAAGAACTATTAAAATCCTCTAGCCCTGACATGAATACCTAAAAATAAAGAAAGGGGAGAATGGAGAACCTATCAAAAGATAAAAGAAAAACAGGCCAAAAGGAAACGATCAGAGGAAAATGGACATACCGGATTAAGCTCTGGACGATAATCAACTGAGAAAATCAGGAAGTTTGGCGGAGGAATTAAGGGCAGTAGCAAGAAGAGAGGCCACGCTAGGGCAAGAAATCAGGAATGGAAATTAGGAAACCTCGAAAATTCTCTAAGTGCTGCATTTATACTTAACCCACGACAGCACCCGACCCATACAACGGCCACGTGTTATTAGGTTATAGCATCAAAGTTTGAACCGACGCGACCCTTGACCTGCTTTGCCACGTGTCCATTCTGTCATTGGCTAGCCTGATATCAAGCGCCAATTTCGATACGCAGAAGCCACGTGTCATCCTTTTGTTTGTTTACAGAGCAAAAAGCCTGCCACATCGTATGCTCATCATGATGATTTTTCGAAATTCGAACAGCCGCAATAAATGCAGTATTGCCGCCTAACGCACTGATGATACCGCCAACATTTGGATCAGACCTCATCCGTCCAAAAGTGCTCCCGAGCTAGACAAAGCTTTCTCAAGAGCACGGGGGCTCCTGTTATGGGTAAAACCTGAGCTGGTTCTATGAGCTGAAGAGGACTTCAGGAATTATCCTCATGGCCGAGGTGGAATATGATCGAGGTCACATTAGTCGTATGGCGAACCAACGAAAGACGAAAAGTCCGCATCATTCATTCGTCTTGAATAAGGTTAGCTCGTATTTGTATCGATAACTCGGAGGATTCGAGTGGTCGGAATTTCACAACCAGTAATGATGGAGACGGATGACCTTATCCCTGATCCATTGCGGAAATGAGAACCATGGTCCCCGAAGATCATGGGATATGCTCCCGAGATTTCGGCCGAGATAACAGCCTAATATGGTTCCTCCAGCGACTATAAACAAGGAGACGGATCTTTATTAGAGGGTAAGCAATATCAATTCTCTCAAGAGATACCTTTCCATTCAAGGATAATCTTCGTGACTTAGGCATCGAATGACTAACGGTCGGTTCCCGACTACCTCCTAGCCTTTGTTACATTTTGCAGGACTTATTGTCAGGATCCAAGCCGTCCATTGTCTTTGGGATGAATCTATGATCATCCCTTAGGTGAGATTCCTCTCTCACCTCATCTGTTACGAGAGGTAACAACACAGAATACATACATGGAGGTGGGCTCCACACTAAGGGCCGCATCATCTTGGATGAGTCCGGGATCTCACCTAATCCGCTCCCGTCCACACATGTTCTCCGTCACAGGGCTTTCAATGGGTCAGGCCTGGGTACGTCTCGGCCCAAATTATATTAAAAGTCTGATTTTCAGGCTCGAGCATAGCCCATTGACACCGTATCCGTCCGTAACACACCGTGACTTCGTGCGTGTCGGGAGCGGATTAGCTGTTATCGGGGAACAACCTAGTGGGTGTTACCCTAACCATGTGGGACTCACCTTGATGTATTTTTTTGTATATCCATGCTGTCCATCTGTTTTTCCATCTCATTTTAGGATGTAATTCTAAACCTTGAGAAGATTAAAATTTAATGTAGACCATACCACTAGAAACAACGATGAATGAGCATTAAAAGCTTTTTGTGGGCCACAAAAGTTTTAGATCAAGCTGATCTTTGTATTTTACCTTCATACAGATCTTCTTGACATTATTAACAGGTTGGATTGCAAATAAACATTACTAAAATCTTACGAAGGGCTCTTTTGAATTTTGAATGGTGAGGCACTCAATCACCACTGTTTCCTATGGAGTGGTCCACCTAAGATTTGGATATGTATAAATTTTGGAACCTCATTCTAAAATGGTATGGATAAGAGGATGGACGGAATGGATATACAAAAAATCTTCAATGTGGGCCCCATGGTAAGGGTAACACCCATTGAGCTCCGGCCAAGAACTCCTGAATGTGGGGCCATTGTGATGCATGACTATATCCACACCGTCCATACGCATCAAAATCTCATTTTCAGGCATTACACAAAAAATGAAGCAGTTTCAAATCCCAACGGACCATAGTATAGGAAACAGTGGTGATTGACCATTAAAAACTTCTTGTCAGCCACAAAAACTTTGGATCAAGATTATATTTGTGTGGTCTCTTCGTCTAGGTGTTGTGACCTTATCAACAGGTCGGATGGAAAATAAACATTCCGGTGGAATCCATGAAGTTTTTAATGGTGCGGATTTAATCAAAACTGTTTCTTGTGGTGTGGTCCACTAAGATTTGAATCAACTTCATTTTTTTTATCATGCTCTAAAATGAACTTTGAAAATGGATGGACGGTGTGGATTTAATGCACATATATCACTGTGAGCCCCTCAGGGTCCCACCCACCACGTTCCGTGGATTCAGGTTCTCACCTAATCCTTTCCCCTTGGCGTCTCCTTTTAAAGGAATAAAATCAAGACCAAATTTAAAGAGCTTTTTATTTATTTATTTATTATCCTCACCTAATCACTTAGGCAGCTAGGGAGCTTGGTTGACTCCAATGATTCCACATGGTGTGTGCATGACATACAGCCTGTGCATTAGGTGGAAGCGTATTGTGTGGTGCGTTCACCACCGACGCGGTATGTGTTATATCCATATCGTTCATCCATTTTCATGAGATCACGTTGGGTTAAAGCTAGGCAAATCCAAAGTTCAAGTGGACCACCCCACGAAAGCAGTGGGACAATGACGCCCACAGTTGAAACCTTGTAGGCCTATCATTATATTTACTTGCTATCTAACCTTTTCATAAGGTCATGAAGACCAAGATGAGGTGAAAACAGAAATATTAGCTTAATACAAAACTTCTATAGCCCATTGTGGTGTGGTCCACTTGTGCTTTGGATCCGCCTCATTTTTTGCCCCTTGCCTAAAATGATCTTGCAAATTGGATGAACGGTGTGGATATAAGACATACCATCATATGTGTGTGCGGGCTACACTAGGGAAAAAAAGTATGAAGGGTAAGCTTTTCCCACTACACTGTTTCTAAATGTGTGGTCCACTTAAACCATGGATGGGCTTGATATTCGGTCCTAGGGCTAACATGGGGTGATGCGTTGATGCACCAGATGGTTGGGGTGGGTTTCACACTAACACCACCATGGGGCCCACGTAATCTCTCACTCCTTCTCCACGGTAAGACAAGATAATAACACTCTCTCTCTCTCTCTCTCTCTCTCGTTTTTTTTTTTTTTTTTTTTTTTTTTTTTTTTTTTTTTTTTTTTTTAATATACTGCTGTTTGCCGAAACTAATGGGAAAGTGGTGTGAAACAGACTCCCACCTACCGCTGTGATGCTTAGGTGAGATCCACTCCAACCATTAGATGTGCAATCCCATATTAGGCTCATATCTAAAAACTAGGTTTGACATGTGATTCAGGTGGGCCACAACAAGGGAAACAATTTAGAGAGAGATTTTCACCCTTGATATTTTACATGGTCTACCATGATGAGTACGTGAATCCAATCTAACCATTAGACGCCAAAACAAAACTTAGGCATGGGGCACAGAAATCGAAACCATTTGTTATTTAACTCGGCCACATCAAGGAAAAAAGTTTGGAGGGTAAGCATTTACCTGTACACCATTTACAATCATGTAGTCCACCTGAGCTACTGATGGACTGATATTCTGTCCTTAGAGCTAACATGGGGTGATGCACCGGAGGGTCCGGGTGGATTTCACGCTAATACCACCATGAGCCCACTTGAAGCCCGACCCTTTTCTACGGTGACGTTGAGATAATTACTCCTTTTGTAACATTTATTAACATTAATTAAGCATAAAATTTGGTTAACTAGTTGAAGTACAACTAGTTGTGTATGAGCATTTGGGTGCTTGTGGGAAATGGTACTATGAGGTCGACCCCATGGGAGCTTCTCATGAGATTGAGTTGTGTGGACCCATCGTGATGTGTGTTAAACATCTACTCCATCAATCAAATTCACCATTCCTGTGGTTACAGGCCTAAAAATCAAGCCAATCCATGACTTAGGTGGGCACTTAGGTGGGCTGCACCGTATAAAATAGTTGAGAGTGGCTACTCACTCATTGAAACCTTTGTGATAGTTTATAGGGTCCACTGAGATGTAGCTCAGAAATCCAGCCCATCCATTATGTGCGTCCAACTTGGATGAGGGGTCACACCAAGTTTCGGCCATATCCAAAACTGAAGTGGACCTCACTAAGTGTTTTTAAATATTTTAGTATGCTTTTACATGGTGTGACCCATCTGAGTGCCATATACAGTTGATTTTTGGATATCCTATAACTTAGAAAGGACCCACCAAATGTGTGGTGTGGATGTTCGACGCATATTACAGTGGGGCCCATATATGTGTGTGTGTCATGCTCACTGGCACACATGGGCACCTTTGCACACATGTCATGGCCCAAAATCTGAATAGTCCATGTGACGTGGCACCCATGAAACCCTTGGGGCCAACTTTCAACCTGATCTAAAACTCTGGTGAGCTGTAGCAAAAAGAAAGGCAAATCAAGCAAGGAAACTATTTCCTTTTTCCATGGTCCACCAAGGTTTTGGATCAGGGTAAAAGTTGGGATCTGGGTGTTTAGTGGGGTGCTGCATAACATGGACCGTTTAGATTTTGGGCTCATATCATGAAATAAGTTCTCAAAAAGTTCTCATCAAATAATTCATTCAATAATTCTTTTCCCTTAAGGAAAATTGATCCCACAAACAAAGGAAGTTTATAGTACGAAATCATATAAAAATAGATGACTCATTAAAAAAAAAAAATGTGGACCTTCCACTCAAATTGTCCCGTCCAAAATTCTCAACTCCAACCGATTGGCCCACGAGTTACAGTCCACCCGGCTGGTAACTTAATTCAAACTTTTGGTGTGAGTGAGATATTCATCCAATAGGTTTAGCCTACCATGGGATTTATTTATGCAAAAAGCAGCCACATCTACTCACTTAGTGGGAGCACACTTTTTTTTACATACTTATCAATGGCTAGAAATTGTTTTCTGTGGTGTGGTTCACCGTAGGGTTGATTATTCCACCATGTGATCCTCATGGGGACTAAATCAGTTGGAGGGTTTGATTTGGTATTCATTTAGTAGGTTGGAATTTACCAGCTGGGTGGGCCATAACTTGTGGTCCGATCATCTGGACTTGAGACCACGTCTCTCTATAGGCATTTCTTTATTGTGCGTGTATTTTTTTTTTTAATTTTTTTTTTTTATGATATGTCACCAATGTGGACTGTGTGTCCAACCTGTGCATTAGGTGGTCTCCACAATGATAATGGAACGCACAGAAAACAGCTAAACCCAACGGTCAGGTGGGCCATACCACTTCAAATAGCTGGTTTTAGACTTTATTATTTTTTTTAAATTGTTTTATGTGGCATGGCCTGTCCAACGGTGGGATAAGCTTAGTTTTTAGGGCGTCCCATTTTCATGGTGGAGCACACATGGTGTGTGTATATGACATCCAACCTGTCTAACAGGTGTGCCTCACTACGATGATCATATGTCTTACTGTGATGATATAACTTCCCAAAATCAGTGTGATCCAACCATCAAATGGGCCACAGCAAAAAAAATAAAAAAAAATGTAAAACTTCACAAAAAAAGAAAAGAAAAAAGAACTACATATTTAGATTTTGTGTCCACGTGATGATTGGATGGCCTGATTCATGGTGCTACAATAATCATGGTGATCAAAATCTATGACAAGCACCACATGGACCCCACCATTCGAATTTTGATTTATTTATTTACTATATATTCATTTGAACGGTACAATCCATGAAAAGCTGCAAAAAACAAAATTAATGGTTTTTTGTAGTCATCCAAAAAGTCTCTTATTTTACTGACCTCACATGTGGAAACAATGCACATGTGTGTGTGATAAGGGGCGCTTATCACGTGATCCCCAACACGTAGATGCCACATTTCAAAAATCAGATCAATGAGATCATCAGATCAATCTGATTCTTGAGACATGGCATCTATTCAACGGGGATCACCTGATGATCGGCTCCGATCCCGCGCACATACACTTCCAATGCGTAGTCGAGCAGATACACCTAGTGGCCCACTTTCTCTTGCTCAATCATCACCTCTATTAGGTGGGCCCCACATGATCATCATTTTAGAGCTTCGAATGGAGCTTTGAAATGAGCTGGTTTGCCCTCATCAATTGCTCTTTGTAAGCTGCAGCCAATTCCTCTGCGGCTTCTTTATCTTTCCTCAGAGATTGGGCCTCAACCCTGCAAGCCAGATGGCTCTCGTCATTCGACTCAAGCTCTCTCACCTTGCGCTGTAGAATGGTCATCTCATAATCAAGGTCTTCCACCAGCTTCTCGTACTTTTTTATTTGTTGCTCCTGTTGTATACAATAGTGGACCGTTTAGTGCTACCTGGACCTACCAATATCATTCATGCGGTCCACCAAAGTGATCAGGAGAAACAATAATGTGAGATCTGTAGTGGATGGTCTATCAATGGTACATGGATCCGTGCTTATTTGAAGTATCCAACCGATTTGATCTAACTGTCAGATCTTCAATACCCCAAAGAGAAATGCTCCCATTACGCTTTGAAAATGCTAATCCATATTAACTTTTGATTTGAACGGTTGAAAATGGACTTGACAAAAATACATATTTTAAAACGAGTTTAAAGATCTAGATTAGCAGACCATTCTTCCAAATACCTAGGTCTCCACCATGAATGGTCAGGATGAAGAGCTAGCGCTTCATGGCCATTCATCCAATGGCATATTCAAGCATATCATATATATATATATATATATATATATATATATATATATATATATATATATATATATATATATATATATATATATATATAAACTTTTAATTAATTATATTTATTATTTAAAAACCATCCATAAGACAAGTTGTGGTATAGTCCTGAATCCTGACAAGGACCCCATGATAGACCAGATTCTGAAACCAGATTCATTGGGGTTTCGCACCAGTGGTACTAGCATCACTGTGAGCTAGGGTGATGCTGGAAAGATGTGTGGCTCGGATGTTTGAATAACATCCAACCGGTCCACCAGATGTGTCACCACAAAATACCCCCACGGACCAAAAATCAGGCCTGCCGAAAACTCATGTAAGCCGCAGCACAAGAACAAGCCAGGAGGGAACACCCGCCATTCCCTCGAATGGAAAGACCACTGTGTTGTGCATATGAAATCCAGGTCGTTCAGATCCTTCATTCCAGCAGGTCAGGCAAAACATCAGGTCGTTTTGCAACTCAGGTGGACCCCTGCTGAAAATGGAGTCCCCTCCCACCTTTTCCCTAAGTTGCGGTGCACCTGAGTTTTGATTCAAGCTGATTTTTTGGGCCTTGCATGGACAGCGGAATCCCTGTGACACCATATAGTAGGAAGGTCATGCGCTTAAAAGCTAAATAGGGCCCACATGATGTTTGTGAGAAATCACCCTGTCCATCTGTTTTGCCGATCATGTTAGGAGATGAGCATAAAAATGAGACATATTTAAAACTCAAATGGGCTACACAACATGAAACAATGAGGATTGACTGTCCACCATTTAAACATTCTTATGGCCACAAAAGTTTTGGATTAGGCTAACAGTTTTGTGTTTTCAGTTTATCCTAGTAGGGATGACCTTATGAATGGTTTGGATGGTTACATATGCCCCATGGGCCGCGCACACCCTAAATGCATCGCTCTTGGCCTTGATTTTGAAATGGGTGTGGAATTGATTTAAAATAATATGTTTTATTGACTTGAGTAACCACTAGTAAATAAAACGTTGAATCTATAGTTGGCTAGATACCGGAGACTACTCTTAGGTTGGAAAATAGAAGATTCCCTAATTAAGATGACTCGTACATATGATATGTGGCTAGAGATTCTAGGTAAGGACTTTAGTAACGAAGAATGAAGGGATTAGAAAGCCTTCTCCACCTCTACTTATGTTCAGTTTTTACTTTATGAGATTTTAGATATTTTCGAGGTTTTGAACTGTCTCATTAACTAATTAATTTGTAGGTAAAACCTGACATTGATTGAACAACTACGACTTAGCTCAAGACGCTACATGAACGTCTCAACCTTGGTAGGGACTTGAAGAGACTGCAATTATAAAAAGAAAAAATAAACAAAATAATGTAAAGAATTAACAAATAAAAAAGTTTAAATGACTTATAAATTTTGATATATCAGGATCCAAAAATTTGGTAAGGCTCAAAGCAAATAACTCAAGAATCACTTGAAAACAAAGCAGGTGGTGTAGTAGAAAGAAGATGCACAGTGTAAGGAAAGAAAGGTAAAATGGATGGTCAAATCACCATCTGTGCACATAGAGATGTAAGATGAGAAATGAGAGCTATGATACTCTCCTTAAGAGATAATGACCGTGGATCTCAAATCCCAACCATTCTTCGATCAACTTGAACTATCAAGATGGCTAGGATGTATGTAGAGATTGGGCTTGATGGTCGACATGGACGTTTGGGATCGGTTGAATGGGATGGATCGATTGGCTCTCTCTCTCTCTCTCTCTCTCTCTCTCTAAAGTGTGGAAAACCAAGTGCCAGTAAAGAAAATGGTGTATAGAAAATGAAATGGGGCATGGTATTCACAGGAGAGCCCATGACACTTGTTTAATAAATGAGAACTTAAGGGCTAGAAATGCCATGTGGAGATGTTTGATTGGCTGGAAAACACGTGGCATCCTCTAGGTGACATGATAGTAGTAAAGTTTGTAATTTCACCATATATTAGAAGTGTAATTGACTAAAGTTTGTAATTTCACCATATTAGAAGTGTAATTGACTATTTAGGATAAATCTAAGTACAGTCGCACTATAGATCCCAGAGATGTGTGCGGCAATTCAAATTGGCTTTTGTCTGGCCGCAGCAATAGGATATTGTTGTCTCACTTCTTCCATTTATAGGTTGCTTCAGTGGACCCATGGTGACCAAATTGGCATCGACGGCAATCTAATTGCTGTCCATATGAGATTTTGCACTTTGGTCTTTCATGCTGGGTCTCAATGATCTTATAGGGTTTCTTGGGTGGTCTTGCAGTGAGTTCTAGAGTAGTTTGGTATGGTTTGGGGTGAACTGGTCGCTAATCAAGGTTTTCAGGTGTCTAGTTTCCCGAGGGTTTGCAGGTTTTGCCATGCATTCTGGTTCAATTTCGACTTCATGAGGTATCAGGTGAAGTGTCTACAATGGCATATAAACATCAACTTAGGGAAGTTTCAATGGTAAGCATTTCCTTATCCTCTTTTTCCTGTCATGCCACCCACTTGAGTTTTGGATCTGCATCATTTTTTTTTAGAGTACTCCTGTCCTTCCATGAGCAGCAAAACGGATGGCCAGGTAGATTTCTCACAAACATCAGGAACTTCCAGCCATAAGGTGTCTCAGGCAATCTGTCTGCCATTTGCATCTGATGGAGGCGTTTGATGTGATATATACATCATGTAGGCCCAATATGTGTAACCGAATCTGATCCGATTTTGAACCCATACTTCATACATGACTGTACGGTGCTCAAGTGCATGGACCCAGTACACCACTGTCCGGCTCAAATCTGACTCATTGACAGTGTTGCATGAAGGAAATGAACCATTGGTTTATTGGTGATTTTTATGGTGGGGCTCACTTTATTATTCAATCAGTGTGTGCTTTATGCCAGAGGTTCATTTTCCCATCTCAATTGCCCCGTAGACCGTAACAGGTACTACTCTTCATGATCCAGACCATTAGTCTGATGTGACCCACCTGGGATTGATCATTCCCCTATATCTCCAATAGGACCTACCTTTCAGTTATACACTGAACCATGTGCCCCACTCGTACAAACTGGAATGTGGAGGATTGTGCAACGAGAACACCAAAATAAATACACGTGAATGAAGGCATGACTTACCAAAGTAGCTACCGTTCTCTGGCTTTGCGTAGACCATTGAATCTCACCAGGCTTTGAGTCCTCAAGGCGTGTGGTAGGTACTTGTGGCATCGAAGGTTCCTGCACCGGCAGAAGAGAGCTCAGAAAATGAGAGAGACAGAAAAATAATTTGGACCTCCAACACCATTCATCATTTGTTCAGTCATGAGAAAAAGGTCTTATCATCCATGCTAATATTACTTATGAATACTGCATGGGGAATGATCACGTAGGGCCCAGCTGCATGGGTACCACATGATGTGCCATCTCACCTGGACATGAGATGTGACCCACGTTAGGCTCATGGCAAAAAAATCAGCCTAGTCTTAGGAGTCAGATGAGCCACACCACAGATACGAGAGGGAGCAATTGAAGGGACGCCGATTGCGTGGTGACCCTGGCACTACTGACCTCTATGGTAGTGGGACTCTGTGGGGCCACTGTGATGTATGTGTTCTATTTAGGCCATTCATCTATTTTACCATATCATTTTAAGGCCATAGGCCCTAAATTGAAGCATATAAAAGCTCAAGTGGACCATGCCATAGGAAACAGTGGTGATTGAACGGCTGATGCTGAAAGCTGATATCAGCGTTTCCCCTTCATCCGGGTCTGTGTGACCTTATCAACGGGTTGGATGACAAATAAAACACCACTATGGGCCCTAGGAAGGTTATTATGGTAGGGTCTAATTTTGTTGTCATGGCCTAAAACGAGTTGAGATGGATGGATGGCATGGATAAAACACAGACATCACAGTGGGCCCCACAGTGTCCAGTTAAGGAGGTTGGTGGTGGCAGGTTCACCACAATTCTTGGAAATGAATGGGTGACAACACACAACCAACCTCGATGGTGTGTTGATTTCACCAAGTTGTAATGCCTCAACATGATGATGTATGAGTTATATCTAAACCATCTATCCATTTGGCAAGATCGTTTTTAAGTCTTGAACCCAAAAGTGAGATGGATCTAAAGCTCAGTGGAAATTGCATATCTAGCATCGAAACCTTCCTCATGTTTGCAGAAGTTTTCGATAAATCTGATGTTTAATTTTTTTCCTTTCATCCAGGTCCGTGTGACCTTATGAACCATCCAACAGCATGTTTCGATGGTGGGAATTATTGTCCCCATTACTTTTTTGGTGTGGTCCACTTAAACTTTGGATATGACTCATTTTGGTTTCAATACCTAAATTAATCTTTCCAAGTGGGTGAATGGTGTAGATATAATAAATACATTATTGTGGGGCCAGCAGAACTTGGTCAGGACTGACCAGGCAATCCGCTTCCTCGGACGCGGACTTTTGCATGAATTTCCTGCCTGGGAACTTAGGTGGGGCCCACTGTGATGTTCGTGAGAAATCCACCCTGTCCATCCGTTTTGGGAGCTCATTTTAGGACATGCGACCAAAAATGAGCCAGATCCAAGACTCAAGTGAGTGGGCCGCACTAAAGTAAAAGGTGGGCAGGGAAATTCAATGGATTTCTCACGAGCATCACGGTGGACCCACCTAGGTTTCCAGGAAATCCGCGTCCTTCCGCTTCCCCATTTCTCCTCCAATGAGCAGGACCAACCACCTGAAATCTTTGTGTGTTAGGTCCAATCCGGTCATCAATGCACACAACCAGGCCGGAGGGACAGCCCAAGAAGCTGGTCATTTAAAAAGTCAGGTGGTCCCTTTCACGTGAATTTAAGGGCCTCTTTGAAATAATATATTTCATATTGCAGTTTATTTTAAACATTAATTACTTAGACAAGAATTTGTAAGGGAAAGGAGGCTGGTTGACTGTAACAGGAGGACTTTAGATACCGAAAAACAAGACGGAACTTTGTGGGTCCCACCATAATATATATGTTTTATCCATGCGGTCCATTCATTTGGCTAATAATTCTAGGGCATGCCTCCAAAAATAAGGCAGATCCAAACCTCAAATGGACCGCATCAATGGATGAATATTTAATGGTTAGTGTTCAATATCCACTATTTTCTGTAGTGTGATTCACTTGAGCTTTGAATCTGCCCCATTTTTAAGCACTTTTCCAAAAATGATCCTTACTAATGAATGCATGGTGTGGATATAACACATATATATCATGGTGGGGCCACGAAGTTTTGGCCTGGACCTAAGCCATATGTCATGAAAAGTGTTCCACACAACTCTAACTATCGAACAAGTTCTGCTGTATGCATTTATTGCTGATGGGAACTTGCTTTTGTCTTAAAGTGCCACTTGGACGGGCTCCAATTGGGTACTGCCCGAGGACTCAGTGGAGCCAGGTATGTGTCACTTTGGCATTGGCGGAGAGCAGGTGAGAGCCTGTCCCAAGCTCAGGACAGGCCCTACGTGGCACCGACATGTCAAATTTGCATTGGTGCAGGGCACATTGTCAGAGGTGACCTGCCACATCAGCAAGCCTGAAACAGTCATGTCACTCCTCTCCCCCAATGCCTCCACGCCATGTACCAGCTTGTCTTGAGCTCGGGACAAGCTCTGGAAGTACCTAATCGGCTCCCATGGGACTTAGCTGATGTGACAGGTCTGTCAGCTCTCCACTCTTACCAAAGTGGGACTCTCCACCAATGCAGAGGTGATACTTAGCAGTCCATCCTGGTGTGACCCCATCCGAGCCCCACTTGGACATTCCTACAAATGGATCTAGAATATTTCATCGACCGCAGTGCAAAATCACACCGATCCAACAATTCTAACTATCCAATCGATATCCCATGAAATTGATGGTGAGTATGATTTATTGCGAAAGAGGTCCAATCAATAATTTGAGCCATCTATTTGTTAAAGCTCATCATGGATTACTTATGGTTTTAAAGAAGCAGATAATCCTAACTATCGATCCCATCATCCATAGGTTGGAGATGGACCATCATCCATAGGTTGGAGAATGGACGGTTGTAAGCAAACAGGCTAACCTATGGATGAATCAGGTCATTCTCTTAGTGTGATTTTCACACTGTTGCCCATGGACCGATTACTGGATGCAACGGACAGTGTAGATCAGCCGATCAGGCCGTTGAAGTGTCCAAATGCAACTAGGAGCACTGCAAAATATAGTGAGCTATGGATTGTTTCTCTAATATAAATCACGGGATAATAGTTGAAAAAGCCCTCATATATGATGTCATTTGTGATACTGACCCCCTTGTGAGAGCACTTTTTCTATCTAGCCTCCTAGGCACTGTTTGGATTTGCACTAGACCAAAATGCCCCTCTACCACACCTCTCGTATAGCAATAGCTTTCTGCGAAAGTCGAGAGGGCCTTTTGAGAATTGAGTGTAGGCCCCACTAAATTGACTGTTGAGGCTACCTCTCGACTGATTTGATCCGTTCATTTTAATCGGACATCCATGAACCCATGGGAGGGTTATTTAAAAAAAAATTGAAACTTTCTGTGGCCCACACCCGTGTTAACGCTGTGAGTTAATTTTGAACTGTGTCCTCCGATGTAGTCCATCCGTGATGAGTTTTGCCCTAATACTTGGACAGATAACATGAAATTAAAACCCATTTCATGTGGACGGGTTCGATCTGCTCTAAGACTATCTAGTGGACCCCATATAAGATGTGAGATGGGTTCAATAGATGAGTTTCTTTGGCGAGAAAGGCCATTTGTTCGTTTTCTTCGTTTCTTCTTCTTTTTTTAAGAGGGGACCATTTGACTGTTAGAATCATTACCTCCTCCATGGGACCCACTCCGATGAGCTTCTAACTTGCATCTGGCGTCATTCCTTCCATTCCAACAAGCTTCTTAGTGATTTTTTAGTTAACTATTATAACTCCATGCAGATTGCAGATCTGACAAAAACAGGGCCCATTTTTTTGGCAATCAAGTAGTGTCCAAATGAGTTGATTCTAAAGTCATCTAAAATCTCATCAAATCAACAAGTATAAAATCACTCAAATCTGACACAAAACGAAGGATTTATGACTATTTTTGCTGATAGACATTAACCATTACTGACAGACACTGACCATCGTCGATCATTGATACTCACTGACTGTCGCCAATAGCCGATACTCACTGACCATCGTAGATACTCACTGAATTTTGCCAATACTCGTTGAGTATCGATGATCGTCGACACTCATTGACCATCGCGAATCGCCGATACTCATTGACCATCGCCAACAGACACTAACCGTTACTAATTGCCGACACTCAGTGACCATTGCTGATACTTAGTGAATAACGGTGGTCGCCGACACTCACTAACCATCGCCGATACTCACTGACCGTCGCTGATCGCCGACACTCACTGACCAATGCCAATACTCGGTGATCAGTATCAGCAACGATTGGTGTTTGTTAGCAATTGTTAGTGTCTATTGGCAAAAAACATGCATAACTTCCTCATTACATGTTTGATTTATGTGGTCTTATACTTGTTGAAAAGGTAATTTGATGTACTTTTGGATGACTTTGGAACAACCTCATTTGGACATCACTTGATTACTCAAAAGTGGGGCCAAATTCACTGTCGTTCATCGATATTTCGTCCTTCACAGATTTTACGAAAATGGTTATAACTCCCTCTTTACATATTCGATTTGGGTGATCTTGTACTTGTTAGAAAAGTAATCTGATGAAGTTTCAAATGACTTTAAAATCACGTCATTTGGACACCAATTGATTGCCCAAAAGTGTGCCCAAAACCATCATCATTCGTTGGTACTCCCTCATGCATAAATTCGACAAAAACAATCATAACTCCCTCTTTACATGTCTGATTTGGGTGATCTTGTACTTGTTGGAAATGCAATTTGATAAAATTTCAGATGACTTTGGAGTCATTTATTTGGACAACATTTCATTACCCAAAAGTGAGCCACGTTTTCATAGGATGTGCAACCTAGATGGAGTTATGACAATTAACTAAAAAAACACTAAGCAGCTCGCTGGAATGAAGGGAATGATGCCAGAAGTCAGAAGCTCGCTAGAGTGGGTCTCAAGGAGGTGACAACGATCCTAATAGCCAAATAATCTCTTCTTGAAAAGAAAAGAAATGTAAAAAACGGTCTAATGGCCTTTCTCATGCAAGGGACCCATTTATTGAACTCATCCTATATCTTATATGGGGTTCACTGAATAGTTTTCAAGTAGATCTAAGCCATCCACATGAAATGTGTTGTAATTTTCATGCCTTTTGTCTAAGTTTGAGGGCAAAACTCATGACGAATGGACTACACTGGAGGAAACAATTTGGAATTAACTCATAGCATCAACGTAAGTGTAGGCCACAAAAAGCTCTTTTTTTTTTTTTTGAATGACCCTCCTGTGGGTTTACAGATGTTTGATTAAAGTGAACGGATCAAATCGATCGAGAGGTGGCCCCAACAGTCGATTTTATGGCGCCCACACCCAATTCTCAAAAGGCCTTGTCGACTACCACAAAAAGTTGTTCCCATACAATAGGAGGTGTGGCGGGGGCATTTTGGTCTAGTGAAAATCCAAACAGTGCCCATGAGGTTAGATAAAAAAAGGACTCCAACAAGGAGGTCAACTTCACAGATGAAGTTATAATAAAGGCTTTTTCAACTATTATCCCATAAATTAGTGTGCTACAAGTTGCACGGGTCATGTGCAAAATCCAATACGTCAGTCTAGACCGTCCGTTTGGTACAGACAACACTTCCTTGGACCACCGTGGAAGAAAACACAATGCGAGCCACAGCAGCCTATGAAATGATGGTCAAGATCTTCTATATAATGAAAAGGTCGAACAAAAGTTGGACCCGGACATTTATGGAACCCCATAGATCACGCTTAGAAAACTCAGTGACTCGACTGGGTGAGTCAACTTGAATTGAAGGATGTCGAGCTGAGTCATCACGAAACTTGATAGCCAGCTTGACTCGGCTTATACTCAGCAAGACTCTTAGATTCGACTGCTGACTCGGTCAACTCTATGCAACTTGCAAATCAAATCACTCGCTTGCGGGTGTTTGTTTTAATAAAAAGAAAAAAAAGGGAAGAAAAATCTGGATCGTTCACTCATCAGATGGGCTCACAAGCTACAAAAAAATCGACAAAAAAAAAAAAAAAAAAAAAAACCCTTGGTTTGCCATCCAAAGTGTTTCATACAATGTGAACGGGCCAGATTTCCCGGCCACCCAATATATAAGGTGGGCCACACGTGCCCTGATGGGCCATACATGCATTTGGGATTATCAACTAGAGATAATTAAGCCCTAATTCAGGTGTTAGATTATCATACCTCAACCTTCCTTTTCTTTGGCAGCGGGTCGCGGCGCATACTTCAACGGCTGATGGAGAAGGCCACGAGCACCAACGGTTAGATGCGATGGTGTTGGAGATCAGCAGCTAATCAAGAGATTATAGCAAACAAGAAGAGGGTTGAAGAGCCCAGAAGGGAAGATCGGCAGGAATGCGATGATTCTTTCTAGAGAAGAGGAACCATACGATCCTCAGCTTGAGGATAGGCGCAGTATCCTCTGCTGTTTATTAGGTAAATGTGGGGTCTCTAGTTTGGTTATCAAGACCGTTGATCTGATGAATCCTAATCTGGATGGACCAGAACTGATTTTTTTTTTAATGACTAGATAATCTTGATCCTTTGATCAGAAGCCTTAAAATAGACCGTTAAAAAAAAGAAAGAAAAGAGGCCGGTCAGTGCAAGCTTTGTAGATTAAGCCTAACCTACAACGCGATGTTTGGGGTCCATCGTGATGTTTTCATGACATCTACTCCGTCTATAACGAGTGGATCCCTAATATTCTCTCGTTCACTTAAAATTCAGGCCTATCTGAAACTCAGGTGGGCCACGACATATGGAACAGTTGGAATGGGGAGAACCACCATTAAAATCCTTCCAGAACTTTTGTACATCATGTTCAATATATGCCATCCATTCCATTCGGAAGATGCGCCAAACAAGAATAAATATACATCCAAAAAATCAAGCCATTTGAAGATGTAGGTGGGCCACACTACATGATTTTATATGATTGAGGCATGATTTTAAATGTTGTGTGCCAACTAAGTTTTGTAACGGCGTGATTTTGGGTGACAAAGAGAATAAGAGGGGCCGCACTCATACGAAACGGATTGGATGTGATTCACATATCATAGTGGGCCATACACATTGCGTTGTAGCTAAACCTCTGTAGTGGATCAGGCCTAAAAGTACTATAAGAAAAGTCTTCGCTCAATGTAAAAGACAAAATTGAACAGTTGGGATACTTCAATCCGGAGGATTATGTAAGACTGTAATATTGGGCGGTGAAGATCTTTCAATCTGGTTGGTTTTGAGGGCATGGCCCATTCATGCCATGGAACATCCGATGGTGGATTGTACGGATCAGAAAAACATGGACCCCACCTTTACAGACTGAGACCCCGAGGACACTGTACACGTACTTGGATAGAGGATCATATGATACCTTTTGGAACAATAGAAATCGCCAATATCAACGGTTGGTATCGAGTCAATTCTTCTGGAATGCGGATTCGATGAGGGCGGGAACACCGACTTTGGTGAGGCCATGATCCTGGGGGCGTATCTTGATGCATGTATTGTACATCCACGCCGTCCATCCAGTTTTCCGGCTCATTTTAGCGCATGAGCCCAAAAATGAAACAGATCCAAGTGTCTGGCAGACCACACCACAGGTAATGCTTAATGATGGACTACCATTAAAAACTTCATAAGGCCACCGTGGTGTTTATTTCCTATGCGGGCGTTCAATGATCATTGTTTTCTGTAGTGTGGTCCACCTAAGATTTGCATGCATTTGTCATGGATAGACTCAAGATCAGATACTAACCCCCACCACGACGCTCAGAAGATGGGCCGGGTGTGTGGCACCTTGTCATTGGTGGAGAGCAGCAGGGCAGCACCCATGTGACGGGGCTGTCAGCACACCACCATTACATCAGTGCAGGCCCAACCGGCTCTCCACCCATGACATGGTGCCAATCACCCGTCATCTCCTCAACATCCTGGTGGCGGTAGCACTTATTCCCAGCCCCTCGTGATAGACAACAAATACATCGGGCTGAGCCCAATGGTCACGGCCTCACCGAATCCACGTCCATTCTTCCCTCCATTATCTCTGTTCAATGATTTCCGATTCTGGCCTCAGATCTGCAGATTTCGTGGTGGACCTAACACTACGGATATATAAGTATATTTATTTTAGCCAGTTGGGGCCTAAGGAAGGTTTCAAGGGTCGGTGCAACTGTCCCACTGTTTCTGTGGTGGGGCCATTTTAGCTTTGAATCTGCTTCATTCTTTGTTTCAAGCAATAAAATGACCTCTCCAAATGGTTGGACGGTGTGGATACAGCACATAAATCATGATGGGCCCATAGAACTTGGTGACGTGGCTTCACTGAACCCGTCAATAGCTAATCCGCGTCGGACGTTTCCCGCGCACAGGACCTAACTAGGGAAGCGGATTGCGTACTGAGTAAAATCTGTGGGGCCCACCTTGATTTATGTATTTTATTCCTTCCGTCCATCCAATTTTTTTCAGATAATTTTAAGGCTTGAGCCCAAAATTGAAGTATATCCAATGCACAAGTGGACCATACCACAGGAAACCGTGTGAATCAAAGGTCTACCGTTAAAAAATTCTTGCGGGCAGCAGAAGTTTTGGATCAACCGGATATTTGTATTTTCCCATCATCCATGTCGTATGATATTATGAACAATTCGGATGACAAATAAACATTACGCAGGCCCTAGGAAGGTTTCAACGGTTGAAATCATTATTTCCACTGTTTCGTGTGGTATGGTCCACTTGAGCTTTGGACATGCTTAAATTTTGGGTTCAACCGTTAAAATGATATGGAAAAGCAGATGGACGGCGTGGATAACCACTTACATTCACGGTGAGCCCAACAGAGCTTACTCAGTATGATAAAAGCTTACTGTTACTCAGTAAGCAATCAGATTTCCCTGGAGATGGACTGTCCTGTCAAGGGCTCTGTGGGGCCACTATAATCTATATTTTTATCGACGCCGTTCATATATTTTGACGGATCATTTTATGGTTTGAGCCAAAAAAAGGAGATATATTGAAGACTCGACTGGACCACACACCACATGAACCAGTATTCCGTTGCAAACTGGGGGGCATTTGCCCCCTCGCCCCTGACCGTAGGGCCTACCTTGATGTATGTATCCTGTATCCACACCGTCCATCCGTTCTTCCAGATCATTTTAGGGCAATATGACAAAAATGAAGCGGATATAATCATCAAGTGGACCATACCATAAGAAAGAGTTGTTATTGACCATTGATGGGACTAAAAAGTTTTGGATCAAGCTGATATTTGTTTTTCCCCTACATCCAGGCTTATGTGACCTTATCAGCAGATTAGATGGTAAATAAACACTATGGAAACATTAAGGTGAGCGCTTAGAGGTTTTTAATGGTAGGATGGTCAACCACCACTGTTTCTTATGGTATGGTCCACCTGATAATTGGATCTGATTCATTGTGGTGATAGTGCCATATAATGATATGGAAAAATGGATGAATGGCATGGATATATAATACATACATCAAGGTGGGCCTGTAACGGCCGCACCTGTCTTGCGTGAGGCCGGGGTCTCACCTAATCCACTCTCTTTTGCATAGCCTCACCCAATCTGCATTCAGAAAAAGAGCTGGCGTTGACCATGTGAGTGGAAAGTTAACATGCCTAATTGATTATATGTACACGCAGAGTCATTGGAAACTCTGAATGCCCAATTAGGACGCGGATTGCCTGCGAAAGCCTCTCATCTTAATTTATTGTATATCCACACCATCCAGTTGTTTTTTCATCTTATTTTTAAGAAGCAATCCAAATGGTAAGAAGATTCAAATCTTACGTAAACCCGTACCAATAGGAAGAGTGATAAACAACCATTAAAAAAAGTTATGGGCTACAAAAGTTTTGAATCATTCTGATCCTTCTAATTTCCCTTCACCCAGATCTTCTTGACATTATCACCAGGTTGGATTGCAAATAAACATTAAGAAAACATTACGATGGCCCTTTGGAATTTTTAATGGGGAGGCACTCAATCACCATGTTTCCTGTGGTGTGGTCCACCTGAGATTTGCATCTATATAAATTTTGGTATCCCATCCTAAAATGGTCCAGACAGATGGACAGCATGTATAAGCAAAAATTCATCAAGGTGGCCCCACGGCAGGGGGTTACACCCACTAACCTGTTACCCGGGGCAACAGCTAATTTGCTCCCATTTAATGGGTGGTTTATATGCTACCAGAGCTATACGGCCTTAACACAAAAGGTCCCCGTTTCACCTCACAAGCAAGGTGGTGTTGAGTTCTTCAATCTACATCCTCGGCTGAGTGTGAGATGATGCGGTGACATTTGATTGGCTCAGATCATGTTACAGTATAGACTCAAAAATGAATCAGATACGTCTTTCTAATGGACCATACCAAATGGTAAACTTGTTTGGAATTAAATGCACGAGTAACTGACCGGGTGGGTGGGAGCGTCGAGTGACTGGCCGGGTGAGTGCGTTGCGCGTCTAACAGGATGTGTGCGTTGCATGACTAACCCTTAAAAAATAAAAATAATAAAAAAAAAAACAGAAAAGAAAGAGAGAGAGAAAAAAATGCACACAATTAAATGCATGATTCACCTCTAGTCAGACGCGGATTTTGTGCAACCCCGGGTCGCACATTTAAGCGTCCGACCAAATCTGTATGGGTACATCACGACGTATCTGTTTATCCTAGCTGACTATCCATTTTGTAAAATTATTTTAAAGCAGCGGGCCCTAAATTGAGGCAGATCGACTGCTGTAGTGGACCACATCAGATATGAGTCTTGCATTTAATGCAACTTGATTTCAATGCTCTGGCCATCTAATGTGCATTTAATGCAACCCAAGCTTACTGTACTACAGCATTGGATCTGCCTTATTTTTTAGCCAGAACTTAATATGATCTTAGAAAATGGATGGACAGCTTGGATAAACAGGTAGATCATGGTGATGGTGAGACCCCACACAGATTTGGTTGGATGCTTAAAGGTTCGACTCCATCTGTGTCCCCTCAGGTTAACCGTTTAATTGACCGATTAGGAGAATATGTGGACGAAAAGGACTAATGGTACAATGGTTGAGTGACTGGAAGCCAACATCAGCCTCGAAAATCGAGGGAGTGGGGGCATACCAGCATCAGTCTCAAAAGAGGAGGAAGAGGGCCTCCCTTGGAAGATCAGAACTGTTCATTCTAACCGCACACCCTTGGAACCCCATATGGGACTTTATCGGATCACCAAGAAGCTAATCGGTGGCCCACAATAATACCAGCCGTCTACATTAAGTCCTGTGCCGCTAATGTCATTGTGGTCCACCTTTGTTGAATTTCACCATCTGATTTCAACCATTGGAATAAAATTAAAACCCTTCATCATTTAGATGTAGTGGATTTGATGAAACACTATCCAATGGGCCACAAGAAAGTCAAATAAGCACTTACAAGATGTGAGGCCCGCCGCATCAGCCCAAAAGGGGTCTTTTTTTTCATTCTCTTAGTAGGACCACCAGGCGCGACACCACCAAAACACAAGATACAGTGCGTTTATATTTTTGGGCAACTCCCACCCTCTCTGACCACTTCCTACGGGCTATGAAGGGATTTTCGAAAGTATGAGTAATGGAGGACGAACGCAGCAAAGGAGGTCAGTGTGTTTCTTCTGTTGTGTTTCGTGTGTAGCATGTAAGAATAGTGAATCGAACTACAATTCATACTACCTTAGATGTGGTCACTTTCAAGACCGGCGCTGGCTTACAGGTCACTTAATCGTTGTACCGTCAGAAAATGCGTAGAGGGGCAAAATGATTAGAAAAAATGGATGAATAGTATTTTAGGGCCAAAAACTCTACTTCCTGCTATAGTAGTCCTTTACGTCGACATATTCCCCTAATTGGGGTCAATTTAACAGTTAACCGTTCCTATGCTGCTGCCCATTCTATCGTGACAAAAGAAAATCGGAAGTATTGACATAGGGAACTTTGGTGGACTCCATCATGATGTATGTATCAGACCCACATCGTCCATCCATTTTTCCACACCATTTTAGGGAATGAGAGAAAAGAAGAGGCAGATCCAAGGCTCAAGTGGGCTACACTATTGAAATAGTGGGAATTGGACACCTAGTGTTGAAAACTTGGGGCCACAAAAGGTTATGATCAAGTTGATATTTGTGTTTTCCCTTCATCTAGGTCTGTGTGACCTTATGAAGAGTTTAGATGGTAAATAGACCTCACAATGGACCCTAGGAAGGTTTCAACTGTGGTCGTTCAATCCCCACTGATTTCTGTGATCTGGTTCACTTAAGCTTTGAATGTCACTCATTTTTGGGCTCATGCTCTAAAATGATATGTAAAAATTGATGGATGATAGATTTAAAACATGGATCATTGTCGGGTAGAGAGAAGTTCAACATGCTAAAAGTGATGTTGTGTAGCACACAATTGAGAGAGCAATCCTGCATATCTTGTTAGCTGGAGTCAATGGCTGAGAAGCAACCGCACTGAATTTTTTGGTGCCTTCTATAGGAGCGGATTGCCTATGACTAGAGTTGTACATGAGTCGAGTAAGCTCGAAAAACTCGCTCGGAAATTACTCGACTTGGCTCATATTGGAAGTGAGTTTGAGCCGAACCGAGTCAAAATTCTGATACTTGATTGGGTTTGAGCGAGCTTCGAGTAGAGCCATGCTCGATTCAGCTTGACTCGTTTGTCAGCTCGAACTCGGCTCGAATTGGAGCCGTAGTATATATATAAGATTTTTTTTTTAAACCTTAACTATTTTTTTACTTTCTAAATTTACTGCCCGAGCACCCCCCCCCCCCCCCCCCCCCCCCCCCCCCCCCCGCTTGGCATTTTCAAACCCTAACCCTAACCCACCCGGCCAGCCGGCAACCCTCAGTTCCTCACCCCCCCCTTCACCCAGCCCGCTCGTCGCCGGCCACCCTCCACTCTCCGCCAGCCACCCTCACCCTGTTCGTTCGTTGCCGGCCACCCTTACTTTGACCGCACAACACCCGCTCGTTGCCGACCATCCTCATTCTGCCCGCATGATGCCTGCTCGTCGCTGGCCACCCTTGGTTGAGAAGCTGCCTACCCACTTGAACTCGAACTCGAAATCGACTCGAACTCGCTCGATCTGCTAATCGAGTAGGGGCTTGCTCGAATCGGCCAAATTGAGTTGAGTAACGAGCAGGGGTATGTGGGTTTGAATCAAGCACCGACCAGGGTGATGCTCGATTCGACTCGACTTGTGTACAGCTCTACCTATGACCCTAGTGATGCTTGATTCGATTCGATGACTCCTGTACAACTCTACCTATGACCCCAGGCACTGAGATATTTCTGTCCCCATCGCTTTGTTGGGCTCATAGAGGTGTACCTGACAAATCCATCCCGTCCATCCATTTTGAAAAACCATAAGAGGACAGGATTCTAAAAATCAGTCAGATACAAAACTTGTGTGGGCCATGCCACACAAAACAGTGAGGATTGAACTCCCGGCGGTGACAGAAGTTTTGTATCAGGACAATAATTTGTTCCTACAGTTTATCTGAGTGGTAATAATTCTATGAATGGTTTGGATGGCATATAAACATCATGGTCAGTTCCCGGAAGTTTTCAATGGTGGACGTTTCTTTTCCCATTGTTTTGTTGGTGTGGCCCCCGTGAGTGTTGAATCTGCCTGATTTTTATAATCCTCTCCTAATGTGGTCTTTCAAAACACACGGATGGAGTGGATTTGTCACAGACATCTCTGTCGACCCCACACAGCCCCGGGGGTCACAGGCAATCCGCAAGCAAAAAGAGAAGATAGAGAGAACTATTCGTTCGTCTGTGTGAGAAATCCTTTCACCGGCGATCATAATTCATAAGCCTAACGGTAATCCCGCCACTTTTTTTTTTTTTTTTTTTTTCTGATTCCATCAAAAGAAGTGGGACGGGTGGGGCAGGACTGATCATGGAATGATCAGGGCTGTCCGGAAATGGGCCAGCCTGCATGGTGAAGCCCAACTATTTTTCAATGGGTATGCTGCCCCAGCCAGGCCTGGGTCAGTGGCTACCGGGGCATGCCAGTACCTGATGGACCCGATCCTGGTCCCTTTCTGAACACGGTAAGAAATAAGGTCAGGATCGTCCAGGATCAGTGTGACTTTTTATCCATGATTCATTCATAACTGGGATCTTGGTTTGAATGGTCTGGATTGATGCATATCCAGCTCTTGATTTTAAACATACCAGGCAAGGGGGGTTTGAATGGGCTGGACTGGGCTGAGGATTCTGAATTTCCAACCCTGCTGGATTGGGCCTCCCTATCAGGTCAAAACCTGTTTATCCATTATGATCGATTAGTCGTTGGAAATTTGGGCTTGTTGTAATCTTAGGCCCAGTCAGGACCTGTGTTGTAGCTGAGTAATTTGGGTTGAATCTGTGGCCCAGTAGGCACGGTGGACCACTTCTGACCTAGCCAGTTTGTAGCCCTAGAAACCAGGCACCTTACAAGTATACTAGACAAACATCTAGCAATGGTTGCCACCTTGATCTGATGGATGCATGTCCATGGAGCTCGGATCGTTGATCTGACGAATTCCACGTTGATGGATTCTAGCTCAAATGTGTTGTAATTCGAGCTCCTTTTCTCAGTTTTTTATTTTTCCTGAGCATCTATTTGCAGAAATTTGTAATGGTGGATCGACTAAAATAGTCTGATGGCTGGGTTGAAGGAAACACAAGTACCCCACCAAAGTTTCAACGGTTAGCATTCGATCCTCAGTCGTATCGCCCACTTGAGTTGTAGATCTCCTTCATGTTTGGGGCTCATAAAAACGAATGGCTGGAATGGAATACAACAAACCCAGATTGGGGTAGTGTAGAATACAACACCGACCTTGGTACTGTGTATACATGCAAAAGCTATGTAGGCCCCACTATGATGTATGAGTTTTATCCACGTGTTCATAAGGTCACACAGACCTCTGGATGAAGGGAAAACACAAATTTCAGCTTGATCCAAAACTTCCGTAGCCCCAAGAAGTTTTTAATGGTAAGCGTTTGATCCCCACTGCTTCTATGGTGTGGCCCACTTGAACTGTGGATCTGCCTCACTTTTGGGTTCGCATCCTCAAATGATATGGAAAAATAGATAGACGATGTGGATAGAACACAGCTCACGGATCTTTGCCACGTAAACACACCAGTACTGAGGTCGGTGGTGTGCCCGTAATCTGAGTCCCACATCATATAGGGCCAATTCGAGTGATGCACACGTTGACGGACGCGGATTGCGTCCTGCCCGGCCGGATGCATTACCGTTCGGGTAGACCTGTGGAGGGGCCCACTGAGATGTATCCGTTTATCCACTCCCCACACCGTCCATCCATTTTATAAGATCATTTTAAGGTATGACACTAAAAGGTAGTAAGATATAATACTAAGGTGGGCCACACCAAATAGTGAGGAGAACAGTGATGTCACCAGTGTCCGCACACTATTTGGTGTGTGGCCCACTTGATCGTTGGATATGTCTTGTTTTCGGGCCTACATCCTAGCATGATCTTATAAAATGGATGGACGGATTGGATAAACGGATACCTCATGGTGGGCCCCTCCACATGTCTGCTGGACGGTAATGCCTTCAGGCGGGGCAGGACGCAATCTGCGTCCCACGTTAACACCTTATGGTCCATTGTGGATTAGGGCCTATAATGGGATCGGGTCCCCTCCTACGAGCAAGACGGTCCATGTGTGCCCCTTTCCTCCATCTCTAGTCCTGCCAGTTGAGCCATAAGTTATGGTCCACCCAGCTACTGACTTTCAACGTTCGGTGTATTCCAAATTCAGTCATAGGGTTTTACCTATCATAGGGTTTTACTTCCACTAAAAGCATCCATATCTACTGGTTGGTTCCAAATTCAGTCAACCTATAATGTATATGTGTACGTGCAGGCCTGCTAGAGTTAATAATAGCTCAACTTGAATCAAACCCTGTGTGACCTGATGCAAAGAATGATGTGAAATTTTGAAATAAAGATCACCATCTTCCTTAAGCACAGCAAAACCTTAAATCCATGAGGTAGTTCTTGAATTCACGAGATTAAAAATAAAATTTGAAATTACACTGGGAGATCATTATAGGACTTTTCATTTACATCACTTATAAAGTGAAAGCAAAACCTTATTTATTTAGAAGTTATCCGAAATAGTTAAATTTTTAATTGTATGAAATAACGAAATTCTTGTAAAGTCTAATTTGTTAAAAATAAAAGTTTAAATTAACATTATCGAAGCATTCCCGACATTATTACAAGCAATTTTAAAAAAATGATGAAATCCTAAAATTGTAAGAATAAAGAGATATGATGAAAATAAATTTTTCTAAAAATAATATTTCCCCCCCTAAACTCACAATGTTGAATCAGAGGGTACATTTTTTTAGCGAAATGAATGAATTCGGACGGTGTAGCAGCAGGCTGCTTGGCTTAGGAAGCATCATAATATAAAGTTCGATAGTTCATGTGTCACGCAATGATGCTTAGATCAAAAGTTATGGCTCATTATTGTCCACACTTTAAATGATAATTTTTCCTTATCTAGAATGAATTTCTTCAAACTGAATGCTTCCGAGATCCAATTACATCATGCCCTAGGCTTCTTTTGGTCCAATTGTACTAAGAATGTATTTGTGGCCCGATCTACATCATGGCTCCAAGCACCGATACAGCAGGTTTATGCTTAGACCTGTGAGGATCAACTTGACTACTCAGCCACTAATTGGACAAAAGTGATTTGTGAAGGGGAGGGTTTCTCATTCTAACGAGGGTTTTTTTTTTTTTTTTTTTTGTTTTTTGTTTTAAAAAAACAAAGACTTTACTTAAGATTTGAGTGTGTGAATTGCTTTATAATTTTCAACAATAAAAGACTATATTTTAAAAAATAAAATAGGCTAAAGTCAATAAATTAAATACATAAGTTTTAATTACAATTGGTTGGAAAAGTAAATAAAGTTAAAAGGAAAAAAAAGGATAATTAATGACAATTTGTTTATAACGGGACGGTCATTGGAAATGAATGTTTATTTGTGGTAAGAAGGTCATCGGATACTTAGAGTTGGATTGCCTGTACAACAGGCATTGTGCTCGAACGGTCATAACTAGGAATGACAATCTATTCATCAAAAGTTGGGCTTCGTTATGCTTGACAATCATTTTAGGAGGGGTGGATATCTCCCTTGACTGGCTTCATGGCTATACAATTGATGTGATAAATATTTGTTCATTATGTGGGACCAAATTCCTTATATAGCAACGTAGTTGATGGCGGATGGATTTTTGACAGTTTGTTTGTCGCATAGTTGGGTTTAGTAGCGAGATGGTCATTGGGAATCTTCACGTGCACTGACAACAATCCAACTGTCCATTTTTATTTTTCTTTCTTCTATTGCACACATTCCTTCTCATACACCCAATGTTTATCCTCCAAGTGACTCTTGAATGTATGCTTTATACCTTGTTGAATCTTCAGATCCTGGTGTATCAGAAACTAAATATGATTTGACTTTATACTTCATTCTTATTTACTTATTGATGTAATAAATTCATGCTCTTTTTTTCCTCCCTTTTCGTGACTACTGTTTCTCCAAAATTTCCCCTTGATTAAGATATTGTGATCTCTTTAATGATGAGTTGGAAAAGTAGGTCAGTTTTAAACATTGTTTGCAACGGGCTAGTTAGTTTAAATAAGACTATCTAGAGTTCTGAAAATCCCTAAAATCCTGTAAAGCAAAGATTGTATATAAGCACGAGCAGGTGTCTGACCCATTCCTTCTCTACCACGGAGGTCCTTACAAAAGACCATATCTAAGAGTCATCTTCGTTTCCCCATATTCAAGGCAATCGGTTCAGCTGTAGATTCTAGCCATAGATTCTTGGCCTATAGTGATGAATTCAGGTCTTTCAAACACACTATTCTATACCTGCAACGCATTCAACCCAAAAATAAAGCATCTATGCCAACACCACGCGGTGTGCACGTGCCCTCAGGCCTGTGTATGCGGAGAGCATGAGCACTGTCATCCTGTTCAAACCCGGGTCCTACCTTTGACAATGAGGAATTACTATAATTCCTCATTATTTTTCATCCATCATATGTCGCATGACAACATATGTCGCCCACCTTTTCAGCGGCTGCGATCCAATACACACATTGACCCATTGCCTGTATATGATTCAATAGACAGTAAAACTTATACTTTGCATTTCAGAATGAGATCCTAGTAGTAACTCATGTGGGCCATGATGAACGGTGTAGATCTCTTCCTCGCAAGCCACATCTTCAATCTTGGATCAATGACAGTGATTTCATTTTAAAAGAAAAAAGGAGATATAAAATGACTGCAAATTTAGCTTTGGGTCCGTTTAAGTGTTTTCTAAAAATAAATTTATGTAAAAATGATTGTTTTAAAAATCAGTTTCTGAATTTTGTATCCGGAAATGATTTTTTATGACACTATCTATTTGGATACCACTGTCTGAAAAAAATATCAATTATGAAAGAAAAAAAATGCAATATAATGCACTTATCAACTCTACTGAAAACTGCTAGCTCAGCTGGAGGACGACGCCTAGGGGTTTCTATAGCAAGTCTCATGTGTGAGCGTATTGCCCCGCCAAAGGCGGGTGCGTTGCATGACTTTCAAAAAAAAAAAAAAAAAAAAAAAATCTACTGAAAAATGTGGTCTCAAGTCAAGGTCACCCAGCGAATAAATTCCAACGTACTTTTTATGTTTGTACCACATTTAATCCGTCCAATGGGTTAGCCCCACCATGAGGATTTCCTTGTGCAAAAATCAGCCAAACCCACTGATTGAGTGCATCAGACTTGTATTTGTTCTATTTATCAATGTAGATGCATTGTTTTCCACGGTGTGGCCCACCTGATCAGTATATGAGGCTGATTTTTTCACTAGATGATAATCATATAGGGCCAGTCTTATGGAAGGGCTGGATGTCGCATTCACTGAATAGGTTGGAAATTATCTGCTGTGAGGACCATAACTTGTGGTTCAACTGGTTGGACTTGAAACCATCTCATAACATCCAATCCTCTAATTAACCACTACGCAATCCATCTTTAATCACGATTATGTTTTACATTTCTTGCCTTATATTATAAAAGCTTTTAACGTTTACTAGGCAATCCACACAACTTTTTGTGGTGTGGTCCACTTGAGCTTTGGATGTACCTCAGTTTTGGGCTCCCACTCTAGAATAATCTGAGAAGATTGATGAGCAGTGTATATAGCATAGAGAAGTTTCGTTAAAAGTTGGTTTGCACGCAATCGAATCCTTAGAGAAAAATGGGCTGGTTTTGCCATCTAATCTTCTCATAAGGTAAAACATACAAATCTAACCTTCTCATAAGGTAACACATACAAAGATTAAGGGAAAACGAAACTATGAAATAGATCAGAGCCTTTTATGACCCTAAATAAGTTTTTAATGATAGGCATCCAATTTCCACTTTTTTCGTGTAGCGTGACTCTATTTGAGCCTTGAGTCTGACTTTTTTGTCTCATGCCCTCAAGTAGTATGGAAAAATGGATGGACGTTGTGGATCTCATACATACATCATGATGGCCCCACAGAAGCTTCACTTGTAAACCCTTTGGGTTTTCTTCTCTCTGCGCAAGCAACTTACAAGAGCCCCACGATGATGCATTTGTTAGATGGACACCGCCCATTCATTGTTTTAGATTATTTTACCCTATGAGACCCAAAACAAGGAAGATCCAAAGATCAAGCGGGCCATGCCACAAGAAACAATTGGAAATAAAGCTACGATTAAGGTTTCAACAGTAGTTCATTCAATCCCCACTGCTTTCTATGATGTAGGCCACTTAAACTTTGGACGTGCCTCATTTTCGGCTCAAGCTCTATAAATATCTATAAAACTTGATGGACAGTGTGGATCTATCAAAATCATGTACCAATGAGAAGCTACAGCACTGTAATTTCCAGTGCCTTGGTAATGAGAGCGGATTTGGTGAGATCCCGGCCTCACCCAAGATAGTGCGGCCCTTACCGTGGTTTATTGTGGGGCCCACCTTGATGTACATGTACATATTATGTATCCACGCTGTCCATCCATTTTTCCAGATCATTTTAGGGGATTATACCAAAAAATAAGCAGATCCAATCATCAGGTAGACCATGACATAGGAAACAGTGGCGATTGACCATTAATAGGCCACAAAAGTTTTGGATAAAGCTTTTTTTTTTTTTTTTTTTTTGTTTCCCTTCATCCAGGCTCATGTGACCTTATCAACAGATTGGATGGTAAATAAAAACTACGGAGACATGAAGGTGAGTTTTAAGAAGTTTTTAATATTGGTAGGATGATCAATCATCACTGTTTCTTATGGATGTTCCACCTGATAATTATCTCTGCTTCGTTTTTGGGTTAATGCCCTAAGATAATCTGTAAAAACGGATGGACGGAGTGGATACATAATACATACATAAAGGTGGGTCCCACGTTAACCCCCCGGTAAGGGCCGCACCCTCTTAGGTAAGCCCGGGGTCTCACCTAATCCGCTCTTCCTTCATCACAGACAATCCGCACTCTACATAATAAGGTGATTGATCGTCCCTCCCAACATCTTAAACATTAATTCATACACGAAGATAACAATATCATATGTCAAACACAAACTTGTCTCAACCGAATATAAAGCAGCAGAAGAAGAAGATGATGATCACAGCTAGCCTGAATTTTTTGGAGGGCGAAAATATGAATACATGCCAAAGAAGGTCTGGATCAAAGTAAGGGTCAGAAGTATAATTGCAGCCGAAAACGAGATAATTGACCATGGATTACTGAAGTAATCCCGCTTCAAGCTCGCTTTACATGCACTCCAATACGACTGGCAATACTGATGAACGTCCTTAAACACGTTGGAGAGATAGAAGTCCTCAGTCGAAATGGCCACCCCCTCACCCAGCATCTTGAACAGGTGAGCCACATCTTTGTCGCTCCCCAGCCAGTTCTCGATGATCCCACTCTGGCGGAGGGTCTTGACGTCCTTGGCAGAGTTGATCAGGCAATTCATGAAGGCAGTGTAGTCTGTGAAGTGATTGGTACAATTAGAGTAACATTGCTCGAAGGCGATCAGATTGAAGAAGAGTGAATTGGTGGCCCCATGGATCACGAACGTTGGTATCTCCATCGTGCCATTGTGGAATTTCACATCGAAGAGGCTGTCTGCCTTCACCTTCTTGAACTCAATTCCGGCCTCCTTAAGTGCTATTGTGGAACGTATCCGGTTGAACTCAATAACCTCACTTCTTTCTCCGGTCTTCTTAGCCTCCCTTTCATTATTTTTGTCTTCGTTTTTGGCCTTCTTAGACGCGATTACCAGCTCCTTAAATGCATTTATCGGGTCGATGATCAGTTGGAAACAAGCATTTCTCTTGCTTGGTTTATCTTCTTTCTCAGCTGGAAGTAGGCTGGAGCGGAAGAGATAGAGTAAATGCATGTCGCTGATCTTGGGGCCCTTGAGGCCCTCTTTCGTGGCTTTGTCAATACTGGGCAACAGTCCGGGCACCAGACTTTTGAAGAAATCAAGGGCTAGGCTGACCAGGGAGCGGCGATCATGACCACTAGGGAAGTTGGTCATATCGAACAGGCATTGGAGGACGATGAAAGGGATTTGATTTTCGAGCATCAGCAAGTCATTCTGAAGCTTGCTCATTAGCCAGCCCATCTTGAAGATGGGGTCGTCCTTGTGGATGCTGCTCGGGTGGGCCGCCTTCCAAAGGAGGGCGATGATGAAGCAACCATCGACGACCATCATTTCAATGAAGGGATTGATATCGGGAACATGAATGGTCTCCGAGTAACAGTCTCGAGCCTCTTTCTCCACCAACTGGACAGCGCTCATGTACTCTTTCAAGATCTTCGTCCTGGAATTTCTGCCATTCCCTAGGTTCCAAGTAATGACGTCGTGGACATAGTTGAACTTGTGCTCCTCCATGGCTTGTAGGCTCTCCTTGCCCCGGTGGGCGGGGCCGATCGAGACAACCTGGGGCATGTAGGCATTCTTTAAACTTTCAGGGAAGCAGTCGGGGACTTTGTGGATTGAACATGAGCCTTTGCTGCTCCATGCTTTCTTTTGATTCTTCGGATTGATGGTAAGCTTTTCCTTGAAAGAAGAAACCCATCGATCTAGATCATGGACGTGAATAGAGACAGAGGATTCTCCATGATCATCAGAGTTGCTACTTCTGATCGTTTGTTCGATTGCACCGTCATCAGCATAATCTCGTGTGAGCAGTTCTTGATGTTCTTGTATTTCAAGTGAAGTGCAATCTCTCTTCATCTCTCTAGAGTAACTTCACTCAATTGACAAAAATCAGGTCAGATATTCAGATACTTATAAGCGAAATAGGTGAGCGTAGAGAAGGGTTTTTATAGGAGAATTGATTGTTTGTAAATGAACATGTAGCACACGTGTCACTTAAATCAAACTATCCAATTATGGGAACGGATACAGATGGGCCATATCCAGCATTTACAGTGGAACAGTGATCCGAACTAGCTGATTTGTAGACATCATCATCAAATGGACGGTTGAAAATGTAGCATGGCCGGATTTTCGGCCCATGATGCACACAGTGGGATCTCCGGTTGCAAAATTCCACGTGCATGCTGAAGAGAATAGTACTAATTAAGAAATCGGGTCTGGATCCAATTTTTAGGACCCGTCTAGAAATCAAGCTGTGTTTTTGTCTACAATTTGTAACCCGGTTAAAAATTGGTCCACCATTTTGGAGCCGGTTGAAATCAGATAACGTCTGTCGAGTTGATAGTAATCTCATAAATGTAGACCCATTTCTAGTAACGGTTTTTTCTTAGCCACACACATGCAGGAAAGGTTATTTATACCATGCATGTGTCCAAGTGGGGCACGTGTGTGATCCAATTGGGCTTTTCAAGTAGACCTGTCTATATAAATACTCTTATTTTTAACGTGGACTCAAACTTGAAAACTCATAGTTGATTGATCTTTATTATGTTTGGCACCATGGATTTGAAGAGAAGTGGATTTGAGCGGAATCCAGGAGAACTCAAAAAGGCACTTTTAGCCCTTTTTCAAATCCTCAAAAAAAGGTGGGATTTGAGGAGAAATCCTTCCCAACGTGGGACCCATCATAATGTGTCCCTAACTATGGGACCCAACATGATGTACATTTTCCATCCAACTTGTTGATAAGGTCACAAGGACCGGGATGAAGGGACCACACAAATTTCAGTTTAACCGAAGACTTTTGTGCATCATAAAGGTCTCACTCTCCATTTTTTCTTGTTTTATGGTCCACTTTAGATGTGGATTTGCTTTATTTTTTGGATCTTGGCATAAAATGATATGTAAAAATGGATGAATGGCATGGATTTAAAAATCGAGGCTAATACGGTAGGCATACGGTGGGATTAAAATTTACACCGTCCATTCCTTCATGTTTGATTTCTCTCAAATCTTGGCTGCCAAACAGAAAATCTGGAATTGATAAGAAGTGGAATCGGTGAGAATTCATATCATGGAATCCACTTCTCCTCACTTCTCCTCAAATCCATGGTGCCAAACGGGCTATAAATCTAAGTCCTTAAAAAACGAGAACCAAACGCGGCAAGACTTGAAAGTGGGAAACTTTTGAGGGGTTGACTCACGCAATCCCATGTGGGAAACTGAACACGTGGCCTAAAAATATCCCCCATTAGTGGGCGCGGCTAGGATAATTCATCGAGGTGGGTGGGACCCCCTGACTGTGGGCTTCACAGTAGTGATGTATCTGCCTTGAAAGGACACCGTCCAAACATTTTGTAAGCTCATTTCAGGGCATGATACCAAAAATGAAGCTGACCCACATCTTAGGTACACCAAACCACATGAAACAATTTGATTGAATCCCCATCATTAAAAACTTCGTGGATTCCACCGGAATGTTTATTTTCCATCCAATCTATTGACAAGGTCATAAAGACCTAGCTAGATTAATAGACCACACGGATATCATCTCGATCCAAAGTGTTTGTAGCCCACAAGACTGTTTTGTTTAATATGGTCCATATGAGATTTGGACATGCTTCATTTTTTTTAACATGCTCTAAAATGAGCCTTCAATACGGATGGACTGCATGTAGGTAGTCACATACATTAAGGTGGGGCCCATAGTGAGAGGTCCCACCCACTTGGGTAGATCCGGGGATTTATGGAAGCCCGTGCCACAGTGAGAGGTCCCACCCACTATTAGCTTCTCAGTAGAAACTATTGGAAGTGTTTTGTGAATTTCTACATGATGAATTGGGGTTAGAATGTGTACAATTAAGAGCTCAACACCCACCCCGGTGGATCTGGGGATTTATTGAAGCCCGCGCCACCAGTTAGCAATCTCAGGTTCAATGTTAGAGGGGAACTTGAGGGGGTCATGTTGGTGAAGCCTTTAAACATGGGTGATTGGCCGATCGCCCAACTTGGTCAATTGATCAAATATGTTCAGAATTAAACAGACAAGTCTTTGAACAATTTTGGAGAAGTTTGACTGATCGAACATGAACCATCAACCAGTTGACAGATCTATCAATGCATCTCGATTGATCGAGTCGATGGATTGACAGATGCGGGGGTTTGCAATTTTGTTTCTAATTTCGGTTCTATGGCTATAAAGCGGGTGTAATAAGGATTTGGGCATACAAAGATGCGTATTAGGGTTCGAGAGAGTTTTGATGAGAGGGAAATCTAGGGTTTTATCTTGAGTCTTTGATTTGGATAAGTTCATCTCCTATAACTTTGTTTTTCATAGTGGATTGATCGCTTTGTGCCGTGGTTTTTTCCTGCAAGGGTTTTTTCCACAAAAAATCGGATTGTTCTCTTGTGTTAATTTGCTTGTGTTGTTTGATTCTACTTTGTGTGTTTCCATGAGTCCCAATAAGTGGTATCATGGATAACATTGAGAAGAAAATTCAAATTTGAAAGCAAGGTATTGATGGCATCTAGCATGAAATTCGATGTAGAGAAGTATTCCGGGAAAACTAACTTTGAACTTTCCTGCTCTAACATATCTAAGGTTGGCTCTATTTGAAAAAGGACAATTTCTTACACAAGGAATAATTCATCAGAAAGTTTGGTAACCACAATTGCCTCGAGTTCCTACTTTGTTGGCATGACATCATCTAGGATGCTCATGGATTCCTGTAAAACGGGCTCCATAATTTCTGAAACGGATACAAGATTATCCTCTTCATTCATCAGATTTGGGGTAACGATCTCCTCAAACTTCTCAAAATTTTGAACAATTTCTAAGACGATGGTGGCTGTATGTCACGTTCCTCTTCTAAGCTAGGAACCTCGCACGCCTCATCAGATTCGTTGATGGGATTTTGACCAGGAACAGAAGATCGCTCCTTCACTTAATTAGAAAGCTTTGAGAGGGTCTCCCGTCTCTGCATGAATGACATATGTGTGGCTGACGAGACTGGTGATCTGTTGTGACTCTGTCTTAACTAGGTCTTCATCATCGTCTAGGAAATGTGCCAGTAACCATCGTTTCATCCACTGCCATGAGTGAATTGGCACCTTCAGCTGTTGCGTACGCTCGTGCTAAAGTTGCACCCACAAATCCGTGGCGTCACCCTTCAAGATGAAGGTCATGAACGGAGCTTTCCTCTCTTCAGGAGTCTGCATGAGGCTGAAGAAGCATTCAACTTCAACAAGTGAACCCTTGATGTTAGTCTAGTAATTGAAGTTAGGATGATCATCCATCATCTTGTAGGATTGATCTTTTCGATCCACTCGATGTACTTGATTATCAACATAAGCGTACATGTCTCTGTGATTCACCTCCGGCATTGCACTGCAAGCAATGCGTTTGCATTGTCTAACAACCATAAGAGGCTGAACGTCGCCTTGAGCACGTGGCGGAATTAGTGCATCTGCAAAACAGTCGAGGGAAGCCTGCAACCATTGCATCGTCTTCCATTCTTTTCAAAAAATAATGAATCTGTTCATCACCGTTAACGGGGATTTTATCCATATATACCTTTGTAAAGAGACATCGACCCAAGGAGTGCCCTCGCTCTTATACCACTTGACGCAGGGAGGGTGTGGTAAGGTCGATCACCGTCTTCCTCACGAGATAACTACCTTGAATCCATAAAGCTTTCGGAACTCCTCAATCGGACTTCCTCGATTCAATGAGAGAAAATCGGTAAAAACTAGAATTTTATTGAATAATAAAATGAGAGATTATATTAAAAAAGAATTTAATAATCTTATAAAACCCTAAACAAACCTTAATTTATACTCACTAAAAATAGTAAGTTTTTCAAAATAGAAAGTTACTAAAAATAGTAAACTCCTAATTAAATATTACCACTAAGTAGAGTCTTTCTAAAACTCATTATTCGACAAAAAATAAAAATTCATAAATAAACAAAAACTCTAAAAAGAAGGAAACGCACTAAAAATCGAAATCTAAAACTATCAAGTTCCCCTAAAATTCATTTTTTTTTTGCTGTAACTGCATGTTTTCTGTTGAAATGGACGAACATGATCCACTTTCATACGTCGGTTACCCACAAAATGAAATTTTAGTAGCAATCCATATGATGTGTAACCCATAACTTCTCCTAGATCAATAGTTATGACTGATTTACGGTTCGCCTTCTTTTGGTCCATCTTTGTGAAAATTGTTGACTTTTCCTTGATCTTTTTTCGGTCCTTGTTCAGTAGGAATGTGCTTGATTCACACCCTTCATCAGGGGTTCCTGTCCTACATCAGAACTAGTAGGGGGCATCCTTAACCTCCTATGGTCATAAATCGTGAAACGGGGAGCGGCCCTTCGAGACCCTAACATGTAGTAAAAACGGCAGCAGGCCTAAGAAAAATTCTGAACCGATATGGTTGGCCGAGGCGAGACCATTGTTTTCGATGTGGCCAGCTGGACCACTTCTCTAACACATATCCTCAACGCCCCGCAACTCACTTAGCCATCAATGAAAGAGGCGCTGAAGATGTGGAAGAGGATATGAAATTCATTAAAATGGAACAAACAACCAACGAGGAAACAAAAGACGAGATTTTGGTGGCTAAAGATCACGTCGAGTCCTTAATCATGAGACGACTCTTATAAACTCCGAGGAAGGAGGTACAGTTGCAATGGCATAACATATTCAGCACATGTTGTACCATGAATGACAAGGTTTGTGATGTAATCATAAATAGTGGCAGCAACGAAAACATCGTCTCGAGAGTGATGGTTGAGAAATTACGGCTGAAGACAGAGAAACACCCCGCTCCATACCCAATCAACTAGATTAAGAAGTTGAACGAGACTAAGGTAACTGAATGGGGCACCATCTCTTTTTCGATTGGTAGAACTTATAAGGATCAAGTGGTTTGTGACGTATTTGACATGGAAGTTTTTCACATGTTGCTTGGTCGGCCATGGCAATCGGACCGTGATATGACCCACTAAGGATGAGACAATGTTTATATCTTCATAAAGAATGGTCATAAAATAATCCTCACCCCTCTGGCACCAAAAGCACACTTCGAAGCTTCTAAAGTGGCCGACAATTATCTCCTAACAATTTGGGATTTTGTTGATGAATTGAAGAAAATGGGAGAGGTGTGCACCTTAGTTATTAAGGGTGAAGATTTAAAGCCTACGAACATTCCCACAAATTTAAAAACAATGTTGAACGAGTTTAGAGAAATCTGGCCCGAAGATTTACCCAATGGGTTACCCCCATGCGGGACATCCAGCACCATATAGACCTTGTTCTAGGGGCCATCTTGCCTAACCACCCTCGTTATCTAATGAGTTCGAAGGAGTGCAAGATTCTTTAGGGATAAGTGAAGGAATTGATCTGTAAGGGTTTAGTGTGCAAGAGCATGAGTCCATATGTCATTCCGGCACAGTTAACTCTTAAGAAGGACGGGAGTTGGCACATATGTGTTTATAGTCGGACGACTAATAAAACCACCATAAAGTACATATTTCTCATACCTCAGCTGGATGATATGTTGGACATGCTCGATGGAGCTAGGTTGTTTTTCAAGTTGGACTTGTGAAGCGGCTATCATCAGATTCGAATACGGCCAGGCAATGAGTGGATAACAGCTTTTAACACTACAAGAAATTGGCCTTTTATCGACGAACTTATTTCCAACGAAATAAATTTCGTTAGTAAAAATGACTTTCCCCGACGAAATAAATATTTCGTTGGCAAAAGATACAAATCCTTCCTGCCACGACCAAATATGTTCCCGCCACCATTTACAACGCCGCCCTGGAAACTTTTCTCGACGATATTATGTATCGTCGGTGAACACTATTTTCCCGATAATTATTTGTCGGTAAAGTTAATTTTTTCCAACGAACCAAATAGTTCATCGGCAAAAGGTCCCTTGGTGTCCTTTGCGATGACAGAGAGGTTATTTTTACCGATGTTATACAACATCGTTGGTAAAAAGTCTTTTGCCGACTAAAAAAATCGTCAATAAAGAAACTTTTTACCAACGAAATAGATACATCGTTGGGCAAAATGAACAGTGGACATATTATTTCACTTTGTGTAGTTGATCATGGATGTTGATTTGTAATTTTTATTTTTCGTGTAGCTAATAAGTATATTTAAAAATATATGTACGAAGTGGATGGGGCTAATAGAGCACGGGTGGGCCCAAATATTTTTGAATCTGTTTACCGACGAGTTGTTAAAACTATCATCGACGAAAATTTTCATTGATAATAATGTTATGTTTTAAGTCAAAACGACTCCAGCGCCCATCCATCTCTCTCACTGTTGCTCTCTCTCTCTCTCTCTCATCGTTATCGCCATCTGGTCGTCATTGCCTTACGCCGTCCGGCCGCCACCCAAGTCAAGTCCGGTTGTCACTGCCTTACGCCGCACGCCGCACGTCCGGTTGTCATCACCTCCGGTAACCCCCCCCTCTCTCTCTCTCTGTGTCGTTGTCCATTGCTTGTGGGGCCCACTATCGAAATCCATTACTTGTGGGTCCCACCGTCGCTGTCCATTGCTTGTGGGGCCCACCGTTGATGTCCAGTGCTTGTGGGGCCCACTGTCGATGTACAGTGCTAGTGGGGCCCGCCGTAGACGTCCACTGTTTGGTGGGGCTCACTGATTTAGTAAATCGCTAATTAGGTATTTTCAATTTAAAGGGCTATAATACTTAATTATGGGGCCCACCGTTGATGTCCATTGCTTGTGGGGCCCACCATTGCTATCCACTGTTTGGTGGGGCCCACTGTTTTGTAAATTCCTAATTAAGGGTTTCAAATTTTTAGAAATTAAAATCCATAATTTGGGATTTTCAATTAAAATCCTTAAAATCCCTAATTGTGGGGCCCACCGTCGATGTACATTGCTTGTAGGGCCCCCCATCGCTGTCCAATGTTTCGTAGGGCCCACTGTTTTGTAAATCCCTAATTAAGGATTTCCAATTTTTTGAAATTAAAATTCCTAATTTTGGATTTTCAATTAAAATCACTAATTGTGAGGCCCACTGTCGCTGTCCACTGCGTGTGGGGCCCACCGATGTTCACTGCTTGTGGGGTCCACCGTCGATGTCCACTGTTTAGTGGGGCTCTTTGTTCTAGTTAATTTGTGGGTCATACAATGATGTATGTATGTATGTGTTGTACACCTTCCATCCACTTTACCATCTCATTATAGGGGTGGTGCACAAAACAACCCGAATTCGTCCATCCATTTTGACAAATCATTTTAGGTCATGGTCCCAAAACTAAAATAGATCCACATCTTAAGTAATGTACCATACCATAAAAAACAGAGGTTATTGACCATTAAAAACTTCTAGTGGGCCACCAAAGTTTTGGATCAAGCTGATATTTGTTTGGTCCCTTCCTTTAGGTATCAACAGGTTAGATGATAAATAAACATTCCTGTAGACCCCAAGGAGTTTTTAATGGTGAGTTTTCAATCACCACTGGTTCCTCTGGTGTGGTCCACCTAAGATTTAGATATACTTCATTTTTTTGGGGACCATGACCTACAATGAGCTGTTGAAACGGGCATAGATGTAAGGAAAATACATCATGGTGGGCCCCACACTTAATTGTTCACACCGGTTGTCTCTCAAGCTTACAAACATCTAATTAGGTAAGTGATTAGACTTGATTCATGATCTTGATGATTCTTCCATTTTCATGTACTTGTGTATTTGAAATTGTTAGAGCAGACCCGGATGTGCGTCGGAGCTATCCGTGGTTGATTTCTGTGGATGTATGTAGATGTATGTGTGGATGTATGTGGTTTATTATTATTAGTTATTTTTTGTCCACGAATAGTAGTATAATACAATCAGTTAGCCCATTTGGAGATTTTTATATTGTCGAGCATAGATAAAGTGTGTTTTGGAGGTATAGAACTGTCAAATTGTCCTATTGGACAGTCCAAGGTTGGATAGATTAGAATGTTTTCGTTGTTTGTCATTTACATATGTATGCTCTACCATTAGTTTCATGCGGCATCTCCCCTATTCTCTCTGGATATATTTCTTATGTTTATTTCCATTGTCAATAATCCACACAATGTGTGGATACTTGACATGGAAATTAAATGTAATATAAATATATCTAGAGAGATAGGGGGAGATGCTGCTAAAATTTAGGCTTGGGCATTAATTTAAATGAAAATAATGAAAACATTTCAATCTATCCGTCCTTGGATGGGTGACTGATTGTATTATATTATCATTTAGTGACAAATTAGATGATGAACATGATACTTGTGATTAAGAGTGGTTGATCCAAACGGATGCTGAGCGGGAGTCCCTGGAAGGTGGGAACCGCTGTTATCACCATGATAAAGCTGTCCATTTCCTATGGATAACAATATGGGTGGCCTGGCCATTTCGACAAGCCCGTGTTTATATATTAGCTAGGAATTGATGGAGCAGACCCGGATGTGCGTCGGAGCTATCCAAATGTTGAGCGGGGGTCCCTGGAAGGTGGGAACTGCTGTTATAACCATGATGAAGCTGTCCATTTCCTATGAATAGCAATATGGGTGGCCTGGCCATTTGGACAGGCCTGTGTTTATATATTAGCTCGAAATTGATAGAGCAGACCCGGATGTGCGTCGGAGCTATTCGGATGTTGAGCGGGGGTCCCTAGAAGGTGGGAACTGCTGTTATGACCATGATGAAGCTATCTATTTCCTATGGACAGCAATATGGGTGGTTTGGCCATTTAGACAGGCCCGTGTTTGTTTGGAGTAGACCCTAATGTGCGTCGGAGCTATCCGTGAGTTGGTTGAGTCTCCAAGACCTAAACCCTAAACCCTAAACCTAGAACTAAAACCTAAAGCTAAACATCAGAGTTTTTGTGGGCTATCGACATTTTATCGTCAATTCATGCGGATTCAGTGCTATTGTGGCACCAATTAAAAATTGTATGAAAAGAGGACTGTTTAAGCAAATGGAAGAAGCTAGCAAGAGTTTTGCAGAGATCAAGCATAGGTTGTCCATGACCTCGGTTCTCATACTTCTTGCTTCAATAGGTTGTTCGAGGTCGAATGCGACGCTTTATATGTTAAAATTATGGGTGTTTTATCCTAGGAAGGTAGGTCGGTAGCCTTCTATAGTGAGAAGTTCATCATCGCATGCAAGAAGTGGTCGACATACGAGCTTGAATTATACGCAATATGTTAGGCACTGTTGGTGGCACTATCTGATTCAAAGGGAATTTATTCTCTACACAGACAATCAAGCCTTAAAATTTATCAATAGCCAAACAAACTTGAACTGTATACCAGAATGCATTATACAAGAGTGAGGTGGCCTCAGTGGTCATCTAGGACAAGACAAGACGAGAGCTCTTTTAAAGGAATGTTGCTACTGTTACTACTGGTCGCAATTAATATGAGATGTAAGAAGAACAATGCGGCGATCTCACACATGTCAGTCTTCCAAGGGACAGTCTTAGAACATGGGTCTTTACAGTCCATTACTCGTACCCGACAGCCCTTGGGAAGACTTATCGATGGACTTCGTAGTTGGTCTACCTCGGACTCAGTAAGGCATGGATTTCGTGTTCGTAGTAGTGGACTGATTTTTAAAGATGACACACTTCTTCTCGTGCAAGAAGACCCTTAATGCGACACATGTTACAAATTTATTTTTCCAAGAGGTCTGATGGTTACATGGGGTTTCAAAATCTATTACTGATACGAAGCTCATCAGCCACTTTTGAAGAACTTTGTGGAAACAGTTTGATACATAACTTTAGTTCAGTAGTGCCTGTCATTCGCAGATAGATGGGCAAACCAAAGTTGTAAATCGTACATTGGGGAACCTCATTCGTTGCATCTCAGGCAATAAATTGTAGCAGTGAGATTTGTCCTTAGTTCAAGTTGAATTTATTGGTGGAGCCTTCAAAGTATGCTGAAACAGGGTCTCACGACTAGTCGGCAAGTCTGGCCGACCGGTCTAATTAATGGCTGGGCAACAGTAAAGTTTCTAGACAATCTAGGTGTGCTAACGATCGGTCGTCGGGTGTTGCGTGACCGACCAAGACCAGTTGGCCCTTTGAGGCGGAACAAGTCTAATTTGAGCAGAACTCTCTGGACTCTTTACGTCCACTTGCAACTGGTCGTGGGTAGGCCACAACTGGTCAGTAGCGGTGGCGATGTTCTGCATGGTTACGAGGTTTTACATAAATTGTTGTTATTTTCGGGTTTTCTCTTATAAATAGGATGTTAATCCGGATTTGGAGAGAGCCAATGCTTTCTAAGTGTTATTAGGGTTGTTAGGAGAGAGTTTTTGGAGAGGGAGAGTGCTTTGTTCTTCCTTAGGATTCCATTGTGGGTAGGTCATCTCTGTAATCTTCTGATTCATAGTGCAGTTGTCGCTTTGTGCTGTGGTTTTTTCCCACAAGGGTTTTTCATGTAAAAATTGAATTGTCTTTGTGTGGTTGTGTGCGTGTGTGATTGATTGTCGTGTGGTAATCTTTTTATTCTTCTCGGTGCTTTCGCTGACTGGGTAATCCCAACAAGTGTTATCAGAGCTATCGTTGGGAGGTTGAAGAGTATAATTCTAAGACGATCTCATTGCATCGAGCACGAAGTTTGAGGTGGAGAAGTTTTCCGACAAAAACAACTTCAAATTATGGAAGGTGAAGATGTGTGCCATCTTTATTAAGTAAGGGATCATGAATGCCCTTGAAAAGAGACCAAAAGCCATGAAAGAAGATAAGTGGACCCAGATGGACAAGAAGGCCATGACCTTTATACAATTGTGCCTGACGGATGATGTCCTCTATCATGTTATAAGGGAGAAGACCGTGGCGGATACATGGACCAAACTAGAGAACGCGTATGCGAAGAAATCTCTAGAGAACTGGATGTATCTCATGATGCAACTTTTCACCTTGAAGATGACGAAGGGGACTGATGTGAACGACTACATCAACACGATCAACCAGCTGATTTGCAAGTTGTTGGACATTGTTGAGAACATGCAGGACGATTATCAAGCCTGCATCTTACTGAACTCGCTTCTTAAATCCTATGAGTTTATGAGAGACTCGTTATGCACGGGCTGAGAAACTATTAGTTCATCTCAGCCCTCCAGTCGAAGGTGATGAGAAGAGGAAATTCCAAGAAGGGTGAAAGATCGTCGCGATCTCGATCCAAATCAAAGGGCAAGGGTAAGGGAAAGATGTATGAGTTAGTTAAATTTGTTGTGTGTAGTTTCCGACCGGAACCTTGGCAATCTTTGTCCAAGGGATGGCTTATTTTTGTATTTTTGAAGATATATACGAAATGATATTTTTATTAACAAAAAGGGTAAAGGAAAGTTGAAGTATTGGGCTTGTGGCCAGAAAGGGCACATGAAGAAGGACTGTAAGAGTCTTAAAAGTAAGAAAGAAAAGATGGGAGATTCTCCTAGGGAGGCCAATACCGCACAAGTAACCGAGGGAAACGATAGTGATGTATGCGAAGTTTTAACGGTGTCAAAGTCGGGTTTTCTCAGCGATGAGTGGCTTATGGACTCCGGGGCTTCGTATCACATGTGCCCTGACAGGAGTGCCTTTGATTTCTATAAGGAACATGAGGGTGGCTCGGTGTTTCTAGGAGATGATTATGCCTGTAAAGTTGTGGAGCAAGGAAGATGATTACACTATGTTAAAGATGAGATGAAGCAAGGAGCAAGGAAGATGGGTATTTGACGTTTGAAGCCTCGGTGGAGATTGTTGGTGAAGCCTTCAAAGTATGCTGAAATAGGTTCTCACGACTAGTCGGCCAGTCTGGTCGATTGGTCTAATTAGTGGCTGGGCAACAGTGAAGTCTCTGGACAGTCTGTGTATCCTGACGATCGGTCGCCAGGTGTTGTGCGACCGACCAAGACCGGTCGGCCCTTTGAGGCAGAACGGGTTGAATTTTGAGCATAAAACTCTGGACTCTTTCTGTCCACCTGCGACCGGTCGAGGGTACGCCACGACCAGTCGATAGCAGTAGCGGTGTTTTGCATGGTTATGTGGTTTTACATAAATTGTTGTTATTTTTGGGCTTCCTTTTATAAATAGGATGATAATTCGGATTTGAAAAGAGTCAAGGTTTCTTAAGTGTTATTAGGGTTATTGGGAGAGAGTTTTTGGTGAGGGAGAGTTCTTTGTTCTTCCTTGGGGTTCCATTGTGGGTAATTCATTTATGTAATCTTCCTATTCATAGTGCAGTTGTCGCTTTGTGCCGTGGTTTTTTCCCACAAGGGTTTTCCACTTAAAAATCAGATTGTCTCTTCGTGGTTGTGTGCGTGTGTGTGATTGATTGCGTGTGGTGATCTTTTGATTCTTCTATGTGCTCCTACTGACTGGGTAATCCCAACAGAATTCGCATACAATAATATGCCAAACCGTTCCACTAGCAAATCACTGTTCGAGATCGTTTATGGGTGAGTGCCTCGACGTACGCTCGATTTGGATCCACTGCACAAGCTATTGAGCGTGAGTGTGGCTGCTAAGCACATGGTGAACCAAATCATGGGCATAGAAGACGGATGTTCAAGCCAAGTTACAAGCTTCAAATGATAGGTACAAGGAGCAAGCTAACAAGCATCGACGGTTAAAGACATTTGAAATAGGTCACAACGTGATTGTTCATCTACGCAAGGAGAGATTTTCAACCGGGACGTACAATAATTAAGATGAAGAATAAGAAGATTAGGCCGGTGTCTATCCTCCGTAAGATCCATGACAAGGCCTACATTGTTGATCTTTCAGACGACATGGAGATCTCGCGTATGTTCAACGTTGGTGAGACCCTAAATCCACCAAGGTGGGTGAGACCCCTGATCATTGGGCTCACATTGATATTTGTGCCTTAAACCCACACCGTCCAACCATTTTCAAAGCTCATTTTAGGGCATAATCCAAAAAATGAAGTATGCCCAAATCTTAGGTGGACCACACCACAAGAAACAATTGTGATTGAATCCCCACCATTAAAAACTTCAAGGCGTCCACCGAAATGTTTATTTACCATCCAACCTTTTCATTTCAACATCCATTTGAAGCCCATTCAGCCCGAGTGCGATCCGAGTCCCCTTTAGTCCATTTTTCCACCAAGGAGAGCCCGAGTGAGGAGAGCCTAACCCTGGTCCAGCCCAGCCTGACCACTGGTCCAAGCCTCTCAAGTCACCCAAGTCTTGATCCAGCCACTCGAAGCCAATCCTTGCGATACCTCCGTCCATCCAGCTATCATTTTTCCAGCATCATCTCATTTGCATCTAGCATAAGTGCAACATTTACTTTTCTTCCAACCCCCCTGCTTCACTACAAGCACCTTGATTATTCAAGCACACCGCATATGTCTTAAATTAAGCACCTGTCAGTTCGAGCGTATGCTCTGGGCTTGCCCGTTGTTGGAACCTGCCCATTAGAAACTCTTACTGTTCAGACCTGCATTCACGTACATATCACTATAAGCACTTTGAATATTCAAGCACACAGCATGCATCATCTCGCATAAAGCACCTGTCAGTTCGAGCGTACGCTCTGGGCTTGCCCGTTGTTGGAACCTGCCTATCAGAAACTCTTACTGTTCAAACCCGCATTCATGCATCATGTCATCCATGAGAATATACGAGGATTAAACTAGACTTTTAAGTATTCGATCGATTCTGTGAAGTAGAGACCGTACTTCGGTACGGGCAGTGTGTGGGGTGCTTAACCTCTTCTCACCTTGTAACCGTGATCCCTTACCTTGAATCTCTGACCGCAGATCAATAGGAGTCATTTTAGAGGAAGGAATCTTCGGATTCCCTTCTCTAACGTTTCTACAGGGTCTAGCCGACTGTAGATTCGAAGTAATTGGCTAGTGGCGACTCTGGTCTTATATAAACTCACTTAAACATATCCAACTTAACACAACAACCAAACGAAGCCCTCGAGAACGAGGCAAGCCAGTGGCACAAACGGCGATTTCGCACTCACGCATCCTCATCTCCTTCTTTTCCGAAAGGAAAGGGGAAGGGAGAAGAACGTCGTGTGGGAGCGCGGAAAATCAGCGAGGGTCCACAACTTCTTACGAGCTATGAAGGGATTTTCGTAAGTATGAGTAATGGAGGACGAACACAGCAAAGGAGGTCGGTGTGTTTCTTCTGTTATGTTCCGTGTGTAACATGTAAGAATAGTGAATCAAACTGCAATTCATACTACCTTAGATGTGGTCACTTTCGAGATCGGCGCGGGCTTATAGGTCACTTAATCGTTGTACCGTCAGAAAATGTGTAGAGGGGCAAAATGATTAGAAAAAAATGGACGAATAGTATTTTAGGGCAAAAAACTGTACTTCCTGCTATAATAGTCCTTTACGTCGACATATTCCCCTAATTGGGGTCAATTTAACAGTTAACCCTTCCTATGCTGCTGCCCATTCCACCATGATAAAAGAAAATCGAAAGTATTGACATATGGAACTTTGGTGGACTCCATCATGATGTATGTATCAGACCCACATCGTCCATCCATTTTTCCACACCATTTTAGGGAATGAGAGAAAAGAAGAGGCAGATCCAAGGCTCAAGTGGGCTACACTACTAAAATAGTGGGAATTGGACACCTAGTGTTGAAAACTTGGGGCCACAAAAGGCTATGATCAAGTTGATATTTGTGTTTTCCCTTCATCTAGGTCTGTGTGACCTTATGAAGAGTTTAGATGGTAAATAAACCTCACAATAGACCCTAGGAAGGTTTCAACTGTGGTCGTTCAATCCCCACTGATTTCTGTGATCTGGTTCACTTAAGCTTTGAATGTCACTCATTTTTGGGCTCATGCTCTAAAATGATATGTAAAAATTGATGGATGATAGATTTAAAACATGGATCATTGTCGGGTAGAGAGAAGTTCAACATGCTAAAAGTGATGTTGTGTAGCACACAATCGAGAGAGCAATCCCGCATATCTTGTCAGCTGGAGTCAATGGCTGAGAAGCAACCGCACTGAATTTTTTGGTGCCTTCTACAGGAGCGGATTGCCTATGACTAGAGTTGTACATAAGTCGAGTAAGCTCGAAAAACTCGCTTGGAAACTGCTCGACTTGGCTCATATTGGAAGTGAGTTTGAGCCGAGCCGAGTCAAAATTCTGATACTCGATTGGGTTTGAGCGAGCTTCGAGTAGAGCCATGCTCGATTCAGCTTGACTCATTTGTTAGCTCGAACTTGGCTCGATTTGATTCGACTCGGCTCGAATTGGAGCCGTAGTATATATATAAGATTTTTTTTTTAACCCTAATTATTTTTTTACTTTCTACCTTTTACTGCCCAAGCCCCCCCCCCCCCCCCCCTCTGGCATTTTCAAACCCTAACCCTAACCCACCCGGCCAGCCGGCAACCCTCAGTTCCTCACCCCCCCTTCACCCAGCCCGCTCATCGCTGGCCACCCTCCACTCGCCGCCAGCCACCCTCACCCTGTTCGTTCGTTGCCGGTCACCCTCACTTTGCCCGCACAACACCCGCTTGTTGTCGGCCACCCTCATTCTGCCTGCATGATGCGCCGCTCGTCGCTAGCCACCCTTGGTTGAGAAGCTGCCTACCCACTCGAACTCGAACTCAAACTCGAAATCGACTCGAACTCGCTCGATCTGCTGATCGAGTAGGGGCCTGCTCGAATCGGCCAAGTTGAGCTGAGTAACGAGCAGGGGTATGTGGGTTCGAATCAAGCACCGACCAGGGTGATGGTCGATTCGACTCGACTTGTGTACAGCTCTACCTACGACCCTAGTGATGCTTAATTCGATTCGACTCGACTCGTGTACAACTCTACCTATGACCCTAGGCGCTGAGATATTTCTGTCCCCATCGATTTGTTAGGCTCATAGAGATGTACCTGCCAAATCCATTCCGTCCATCCATTTTGAAAAACCATAATAGGACAGGATTCTAAAAATCAGTCAGATACAAAACTTGTGTGGGCCATGCCACACAAAACAGTGAGGATTGAACTCCCGGCGGTGACAGAAGTTTTGTATCAGGACAATAATTTGTTCCTACAGTTTATCTGAGTGTTAATAATTCTATGAATGGTTTGGATGGCATATAAACATCATGGTCAGTATCTGGAAGTTTTCAATGGTGGACGTTTCTTTTCCCATTGTTTTGTTGGTGTGGCCCCCGTGAGTGTTGAATCTGCCTGATTTTTATAATCCTCTCCTAATGTGGTCTTTCAAAACACATGGATGGAGTGGATTTGTCACAGACATCTCTGTGGACCCCACACAGCCCCGGGGGTCACAGGCAATCCGCAAGCAAAAAGAGAAGATAGAGAGAACTATTCGTCCGTCTGTGTGAGAAATCCTTTCACCGGCGATCATAATTCATAAGCCTAACGGTAATCCCGCCACTTTTTTTTTCTGATTCCATCAAAAGAAGTGGGACGGGTGGGGCAGGACTGGTCATGGAATGATCAGGGCTGTCCGGAAATGGGCCAGCCTGCATGGTGAAGCCCAACTATTTTTCAATGGGTATGCTGCCCCAGCCAGGCCTGGGTCAGTGGCTACCGGGGCATGCCAGTACCTGATGGACCCGATCCTGGTCCCTTTCTGAACACGGTAAGAAATTAAGTCAGGACCGTCCAGGATCAGTGTGACTTTTTATCCATGAAACATTCATAACTGGGATCTTGGTTTGAATGGTCTGGATTGATGCATATCCAGCTCTTGATTTTAAACATACCAGGCAAGAGGGGTTTGAATGGGCTGGACTGGGCTGAGGATTCTGAATTCCAACCCAGCTAGATTGGGCCTCCCTATCAGGTCAAAACCTGTTTATCCATTGTGATCGATTAGTCGTTGGAAATTTGGGCTTGTTGTAATCTTAGGCCCAGTCAGGACCTGCGTTGTAGCTGAGTAATTTGGGTTGAATCTGTGGCCCAGTAGGCACGGTGGACCACTTCTGACCTAGCCAGTTTGTAGCCCTAGAAACCAGGCACCAAACAAGTATACTAGACAAACATCTAGCAATGGTTGCCACCTTGATCTGATGGATCCATGTCCATGGAGCTCGGATCGTTGATCTGATGAATTCCACGTTGATGGATTCTAGCTCAAATGTGTTGTAATTCGAGCTCCTTTTCTCAGTTTTTTATTTTTCCTGAACATCCATTTGCAGAAATTTGTAATGGTGGATCGACTAAAATAGTCTGATGGCTGGGTTGAAGGAAACACAAGTATAATGGTGGATCCGTAACTTATGTTACACCACCAAAGTTTCAACGGTTAGCATTCGATCCTCACTCGTATCGCCCACTTGAGTTTTGGATCTCCTTCATGTTTGGGGCTCATAAAAACGAATGGCTGGAATGGAATACAACAAACCCAGATTGGGGTAGTGTAGAATACAACACCGACCTTGGTACTGTGTATACATGCAAAAGCTACGTAAGCCCCACTATGATGTATGAGTTTTATCCACGTGTTCATAAGGTCACACAGACCTGGTTGAAGGGAAAACACAAATTTCAGCTTGATCCAAAACTTCCGTGGCCCCAAGAAGTTTTTAATGGTAAGCGTTGGATCCCCACTGCTTCTTTGGTGTGGCCCACTTGAACTGTGGATCTGCCTCAATTTTGGGTTCGCATCCTCAAATGATATGGAAAAATGGATAGACGATGTGGATAGAACACAAGGCTCACGGATCTTTGCCACGTAAACACACGAGTACTGAGGTCGTTGGTGTGCCCGCAATCTGAGTCCCACATCATGATAGGGCCCACTCGTGTGATGCACACGTTGACGGACGCGGATTGCGGCCTGCCCGGCCCGGACGCATTACCGTTCCGGTAGAACTGTGGAGGGGCCCACCGTGATGTATCCGTTTATCTTTTAAGGTATGACACTAAAAAGTAGTAAGATCCAACGCTAAGGTGGGCCACACCAAATAGTGAGGAGAACAGTGATGTCACCACTGTCCGCACACTATTTGGTGTGTGGCCCACTTGATCATTGGATATGTCTTGTTTTTGGGCCTACATCCTAGCATGATCTTATAAAATGGATGGATGGATTAGATAAACGGATACCTCATGGTGGGCCCCTCCACATGTCTGCTGGACGGTAATGCGTTCAGGCGGGGCAGGACGCAATCTGCGCACCACGTTAACACCTTATGGTCTAATGTGGATTAGGCCTATAATGTGATCGGGTCCCCTCCTACGAGCAAGACGGTCGATGTGTGCCCCTTTCCTCCATCTCTAGTCCTGCCCGTTGAACCATAAGTTATGGTCCACCCAGCAACTGACTTTCAACGTTCGGTGAGCATTCAATAAGTCCAATAGGTTTGGCCTATCATAGGGTTTTGCTTCCAATAAAAGCATCCATATCTACTTGTTGGTTCCAAATTCAGTCAACATATAATGTATATGCATACGTGCAGGCCTGTTAGAGTCAATAATAGCTCAACTCGAATCAAACCCCCCTGTGATCTGAAAATTTTGAAAAAAGATCACCATCTTTCTTAAGCACATCAAAACCTTAAATCCGCAAGGTAGTTCTTGAATACACTGAGATTGAAAAATAAAATTTGAAATTACACTGAGAGATCATTATAAGACTTTTCGTTTACATCACTTATAAAGTGAAAGCAAAACCTTATTCATTTAGAAGTTACCTGAAATAGTTAAATTTTTAGTTATTTGAAATAACAAAACTCTTGTAAAGTCTAATTTGATAAAAAATAGAAAGTTCAAATTAACCTTATTGAAGCGTTGCTGACACTATTACAAGCAATTTCTAAAAAATGATGAAATCCTTAAATTATAAGAATAAGGAGATAAGATGAAAATAAAATTTTCTAAAAATAATATTTTTTCCCCTAAAATCACAATGTTGAATCACAGGGGTACATTTTTTAGTGAAATGAATGAATTCGAACGGTGTAGCAGGCTGCTTGGCTTAGGAAGCATCGTAATATAAAGTTCGATAGTTCATGTGTTACGCGATGATGGCTAGATTAAAAGTTATGGCTCCTTATCGTCCACAGTTTAAATGACAATTTTTTTTTATTTTTTTATATTTGGAATGAATTTCTTCAAACCGGATGCTCTTGGGATCCAATTATATCATGCCCTATGTAAGACTGGGCTGATTTTATTGGACTACTTTCTTTACATTCAGGCTTCTTTTGGTCCAATTGTGCTAAGCATTATCTGCGGCCCGATCTACATCATGGCTTTAAGCACCAATACAGCAGGCTTATGATTGGATCTGTGAGGATCAACTTGACTACTCCGCCACTAATTGCACAAAAGCGATTTGTGAAGGGGAGGGTTTCTCGTTCTAATGAGTGTTTTTTATTTTCCCTTTTAAAATAAAGACTTTACTTAAGATTAAGTATGTGAATTGCTTTATAATTTTCAACAATAAAAGAATATATTTAAAAAAATAAAATAGGCTAAAGTGGATAAATTAAATAAATGAGTTTTAATTACAATTGGTTGGAAAAGTAAATAAAGTTAAAAAGGAAAAAAAATGGATAATTAATGACAATTTATTTATAACGAGACAGTAGTTAGAAATGAATGTTTATTTGTGGTAAGAAGGTCATCGGATACGATAGCTGGATTGTTTGTACAATAAGCATTGTGGTCGAACGGTCATAATTAGGAATGACAATCTATTCATCAAAAGTTGGGCTTCCTTATACTTGACAATCATGTTGGCAGGAGGGGTGGATATCTCCCTTGATTGGCTTCATGGCTAGACAATTGATGTGATAAAAATCTGTTCATTATGTGGGACCAAATTCCTTATATAGCAACGCAGTCGATGGTGGGTGGATTTTTTACTGTTTGTTTGTCGCATAGATGGGTTTAGTAGCGAGATGGTCATTGGGAATCTTAACATGCACTGACGATGATCCTACTATCTATTTTTATTTTTCTTTCTTACATTGCACACATTCCTTCTCATACACCCGATGTTTATCCTCCAAGCGACTCTGGAGTGTATGCTTTATAACTTGTTGAATCTTCAGATCCTGGTGTATCAGAAACTAAATATCATTTGACTTTATACTTCATTTTTATTTACTTATTGATGTAATATATTCATGCTCTTTTTTTCCTCCCTTTTCGTGACTACTATTTCTCCAAAATTTCCCCTTGATTAAGATATTGTGATCTCTTTAATGATGAGTTGGAAAAGTAGGTCAGTTTTAAACATTGTTTGCAACTGGCTAGTTAGTTTAAATAAGACTATCTAGAGTTCTGAAAATCCCTAAAATCCTGTAAAGCAAAGATTGTATATAAGCACGAGCAGAGGAGAGTGTATGACCCATTCCTTCTCTACCACGGAGGTCCTTACAAAAGACCATATCTAGGAGTCATCTTAGTTTCCCCATATTCAAGGCAATCGGTTCAGCTGTAGATTCTAGCCATAGATTCTTGGCCTATAGTGATGACTTCAGATCTTTCAAACACACTATTCTATACCTGCAACACATTCAACCCAAAAATAAAGTATCTATGCCAACACCACGCAGTGTGCACGTGCCCTCAGGCCTATGTGTGCGGAGAGCATGAACACTGTCATCCTGTTCAAACCCGGGTCCTACCTTTGACAATGAGGAATTATTATAATTCCTCATTATTTTTCATCCATCATATGTCGCATGCCAACATATGCCGCCCACCTTTTCAGCGGCTGTGATCCAATACACACATTGACCCATTGCCTGTATACGATTCAATAGACAGTAAAACTTATACTTTGCATTTCAGAATGAGATCCTAGTAGTAACTCATGTGGGCCATGATGAACGGTGTAGATCTCTTCCTCGCAAGCCACATCTTCAATCTTGGATCAATGACAGTGATTTCATTTTAAAAGAAAAAAGGAGATATAAAATGACTGCAAATTTAGCTTTGGGTCCGTTTAAGTGTTTTCTAAAAATAAATTTATGTAAAAATGATTGTTTTAAAAATCAGTTTCTGAATTTTGTATCCGGAAATGATTTTTTATGACACTATCTATTTGGATACCACTGTCTGAAAAAAATATCAATTATGAAAGAAAAAAAATGCAATATAATGCACTTATCAACTCTACTGAAAACTGCTAGCTCAGCTGGAGGACGACGCCTAGGGGTTTCTATAGCAAGTCTCATGTGTGAGCGTATTGCCCCGCCAAAGGCGGGTGCGTTGCATGACTTTCAAAAAAAAAAAAAAAAAAAAAATCTATTGAAAAATGTGGGCTCAAGTGAAGGTCACCCAGCGAATAAATTCCAACGTCCTTTTTATGTTTGTACCACATTTAATCCGTCCAATGGGTTAGCCCCACCATGAAGATTTCCTTGTGCAAAAATCAGCCAAACCCACTGATTGAGTGCATCAGACTTGTATTTGTTCTATTTATCAATGTAGATGCATTGTTTTCCACGGTGTGGCCCACCTGATCAGTATATGAGGCTGATTTTGTCATTAGATGATAATCATATAGGGCCAGTCTTATGGAAGGGCTGGATGTCGCATTCACTGAATAGGTTGGAAATCATGTCACGCCTCCTCTCCCCAGTGCCTCCACGCCACGTACCAGCTTGTCTTGAGCTCGGGACAGGCTTGGGAAGTATCTAATCCGCTCCCATGGGACCCAGCTGATGTGATAGGTCTGTAGCTCTCCACTCTTACCAAGGTGGCACTCTCCACCCATGCAGAGGTGATACGTACCAGTTCGTCCTGGTGTGACCCCATCCGAGCCGCACTTGGACATTCCTACAAATGGATCTAGAATATTTCATGGACCGCAGTGCAAAATAACACCGATCCAACAATTCTAACCATCCAATCGATGTCCCATGAAATTGATGGTGAGTATGATTTATTGCGAAAGAGGTCCAATCAATAATTTGAGCAATCTATTTGTTAAGGCTCATCATGGATTACTTATGGTTTTAAAGAAGCAAATAATCCTAACTATCGATCCCATCATCCATAGGTTGGAGAATGGACCATCATCCATAGGTTGGAGAATGGACGGTTGTAAGCAAGCAGGCTAACCTATGGATGAATCAGGTCATTCTCTTAGTGTGATTTTCACATTGTTGCCCATGGACTGATTACTGGATGCAACGGACAGTGCAGATCGGCCGATCAAGCCGTTGAAGTGTCCAAATGCAACTAGGAGCACTGCAAAATATAGTGAGCTATGGATGGTTTCTCTAATATAAATCACGGGATAATAGTTGAAAAAGCCCTCATATATGATGTCATTTGTGATACTGCCCCCCTTGTGAGAGCACTTTTTCTATCTAGCCTCCTAGGCACTGTTTGGATTTTCACTAGACCAAAATGCCCCTATACCACACCTCTCGTATAGCAACAGCTTTCTGCGAAAGTCGAGAGGGCCTTTTGAGAATTGAGTGTAGGCCCCACTAAATTGACTGTTGAGGCTACCTCTCGACTGATTTGATCTGTTCATTTTAATCTGACATCCATGAACCCATGGGAGGGTTATTTAAAAAAAATTGAAACTTTCTGTGGCCCATACCTGTGTTAACGCTGTGAGTTAATTTTGAACTGTGTCCTCCAGTGTGGTCCATCCGTGATGAGTTTTGCCTTAATACTTGGATAGATGATATGAAATTAAAACCCATTTCATGTGGACGGGTTCGATCTGCTCTAAGACTATCTAGTGGACCCCATATAAAATGTGAGATGGGTTCAATAGATGAGTTTCTTTGGCG
>PVNU02001498.1:0-45027 GCA_003013855.2 Liriodendron chinense | reverse complement strand
AAGAGGAATCAACCGACTGCACTACAGAAAGGCCTCCCGATGAGCCTAGCTTGGGCTATGTGGCCCCCCATTCGATGAGACCAGATTCTCGAACCGTCTAAGCCTCCGGACGAAGGAAATGATGAAGATGAAGAAGAAAGTCAAATACAAAAGCTTCAGGAGCAGGATATTCTGACACCTGCTCCCAACCAGGGGCACAACCTGCCCACTTCAATTCTGGTCAACCAGGGGCACAACCTGCCCACTTCAATTCTGGTCAACCAGGGGCACAACCTGCCCACTTCAATTCCAACTAACCAGGGGCATGACTCGCCCATCTCTGCAAAATCAACATCATCAACCATCAGCCAGGGGCAGAAGCAACCCATCCATTGGACGAAGACAGGAAAATGGCCAGCCCTGGATTGGTCCGATGTCCAGATTCCGAACTTGTATCTCGCTGTGGAACCAGACGAATTACAATGCGAGGTAAGTGATCCAGGAGGGACTGAGTACGACTCAGATCTAGAACCCGACCAGCGAGAAATAATGGTCATCGGGTTGGACTGTGAATCCTCACCCAAATCATTGACCCCACCTCTCTAGGGGAAGGAGTGGGGGTCCTGAATGGTCATCTATTCCTCTAACTTTTGAATTAGCCAGAGAGTCGTCCGAGGGCTCTGGCTTAAAAAAATGCCTGTTTGAGCAGCGATCGGAACTTTGGAACAAGCTGGGATCAATCATGGTCTGCAATGCCCGCTTGTTCAAAGTCCCGTGAATGTCAAAACTCCAAAAAAATAAAAAAACTTTCAAAAACCAAAAACATCTAGCATTTCAATTTTAGAAAATTCTCAAAACCAAAAAATATTTCTCTTCCTGCATTTAATAATGTGCCAAGTTGGTCTAAAGAGTCACATGAGTTTAAAGTCAAATCATATGATTTTGACGTCGAATTAGACTTCGAGCTCGTGGGTCTGGACGAAGCTCGGGATGAGGAAGATGATGACCCAGCTCCCGAACTAGAGGATCTCCTCAAAAAGTTTGAATCTAAAGCCAATGTTGTAGCTGATGATTTTGAGATAGTAAACTTGGGGACACCTGAGATCCCTAGGGAAGTACGCATTGGGAAATCGTTGCCACCAGAGATGAAACAGAGAATGATAGAGTTCCTAGCTCCAAGATTGTCCAACTTTGCGTTCTCATATGAAGACATGCCAGGGCTCGATGAAGAGTTCGTTGTACACCATCTGCCAACTAAGCCGGATATGAAACCAGTGAAGCAGAAACTTCGAAGAATGAAGCCAGATGGGCTCTAAAAGTCCGAGATGAAGTCATCAAGCAGTACAATGCAGGATTCTTGGTAGTCTCCAACTACCCTGAATGGCTCGCCAACATCGTACCAGTACCAAAGAAGGATGGCAAGGTTCGGATGTGCATCGACTTCTGAGATCTCAACAAGGCCAGTCCTAAAGACGACTTGCCTTTGCCACATATCGACACTCTGGTCGACAACACTGCTGGGTACAAGGTCTTCTCATTCATGGACGGGTTCTCAGGTTACAATCAGATCAAGATGGCCATTGAAGATAGTGAGAAGACATCATTTATCACTCCCTGGGGAACTTTCTGTTATAGGGTAATGCCGTTCGGTCTGAAGAACGCAGGAGCAACATATCAGCGAGCAATGACAGCACTCTTCTATGACATGATGAACAAAGAGCTTGAAGTATATGTGAATGATATGATCGTCAAATCTCGCACAATTGAAGGACACTTTGAAGATCTGAAGAAGTTATTCAACAGATTAGAAAAGTACAAGCTCTGCCTCAACCCTCAGAAATGTGTCTTCGGTGCAATGGGGGTAAACTCCTTGGCTTTATGGTGAGTGAAGACGGCATCAGGGTTGATGAGACCAAAACCAGAGCAATCATCGAGATGCCCCCTCCTAGAACAGAGAAAGAAATTCTTGGTTTCCTTGGCAGAATTCAATACATCAGTCGCTTCATCGCATAGCTCACACCTATCTGTAAGCCCATATTCAAGATCCTTCGGAAGAACGTTCCAAAAGAATGGAATGATGATTGCCAGGTTGCCTTTGATGCATCAAGAAATATCTCATGAATCCGCCAGTATTAGTGCCGCCCACTCCAGGACGACCACTATTGTTATACATCTCGGTAGCAGCAGAAGCCATTGGCTGTATCCTCGGCCATCACGACGAGACCTGGAAGAAGGAACAAGCAATATACTACTTGAGCGAAAGTTCACCGACTACGAGACCAGGTATTCCTCGATCGAGAAGACTTACCACGCCCTAGTCTGGGCAATTCAGCGACTCCGTCAATACATGATTGCATTCCCTATTCTCCTCCTCGCTTACATGGATCCGCTCAAATACCTGTTCGAGAAATTAGCACTCACTGGAAGGATAGCTAAATAGCAGCTACTCCTGTCTGAATTCGACATCACCTACGTCACTCAGAAGGAATCAAGGGGCAGGCCCTTGTGAAATTTCGTTTTACTGCTTGTAGAGACACTTGGAGATATGTCTATGGACCTAGAGGGGGGTGAATAGGACCTTTGAAATTCTTTTCGCCTACTTTCACAATGCAACAAAATAAGCTATGTAAGCAAGCACCTCGGCTTCCAAGCCTAGGTGGGTCCAATCACAAGACTAGCAAAAGATATGCACTAAACAATCCTAGTCTAAGCATGCATAGGTAAGTAAATGATAGAACGAATTAAGCTTCTAACCTATGCATCTTGTGTAGACTTATGAGAGTGGATCAATGAGCTCAAGTCTACACAAGTAGTGAAGGTACATCTTGTGTGGGAATGTCTAAAAAGTGCCTATCATACATTCCTATCAAACATGCATAATTAAGCAATTAAACTAACAATGTGAAGATATGAATGTGCTCAAGAACAATCACAAAACAAGGATATATAGTGGTTCGACTACGTGTCTACTCCACTCCCGGTTCAAGTACTCAACCCCTTTGAGCACACCGGCATTCACTATCGGAGGTTTTAAATGAGGTTCACCTCTCAACCTTTACACGGAGGTTTTATCGGTTCACCTCTCAACCATATCCGGAGTTTTAGACATAGGCTAACTCTCAACCCAATCGCACGTTTACTCCCGTGTCGGAGGCTCCCCCTTGGAGACTTAGTTTAGGCCTGGCTGACGGGCCAAGGAACGACTAACGTCCCTAGGTCGAGTTCGAAAAATAAACTCTAAAATGGACTCTCAAATAAGACAACCTACTTGTCAGATGAGCCCCTTGTTTAGCGCCGGATTGGGTTGCTTGATCTCCGCTCTCCCATGCTTCAATCATCTTCCCTTGCTCCCACGATCATGTTGCCGTTGCGTCGCCAATGCCTCAGCCTACATTCGATCAAACACCTTGCATGCGATGCCTTGAAATGCCCAAGGTGCTAGGAGGATAGGTTAAGAGCTCTACAACTTAGTGGAATGGGTTGCCTAGAGTCTCTTACCTACAACGATCTCATCTTCGAGTTTAGGACAAGGATTTGCCAATCAAGAAGCTTCCTAACTCTAGAGATCAAGAGGGGGATGAAGGTCATCTTCTTCATGAGCTTGGAATGCTCTAATCTTGTGTTAAGCACAAGGAAGATGCCTTGCATAGGTCAAGGAATGAGCCTCAAAAGATCTCCTTCAATGGTGGCTTTTTTTCCTCAAAAATTCCTCTAAAAATGCCCAAATACGGAGCTCTATATGTAGGAAAAGAGAGCTCCAACGGTCAGAAAACGGGCATAAAACGGCTATAAGCCGACCTGTCCCGACCGGTCATGACCGGTCGGACCCCTCTGCTGGAGAACATCAACTACATAGGCCAAATACATGGGCCGACCGGTCATGACCGGTCGGACCCCCTTACTGGACAGCCCAAACACATCAGGCCGACCGGTCATGACCGGTCGGCCCCCCTTACTGGATGGTTTTGGATTACCAGGCCGACCGGTCATGACCGGTCGGCCACACCTGCTGGCCTCCATGAGTTGTAAAGGCCGACCGGTCATGACCGGTCGGCTGGCCATTGCATAAAGCAGCAAGGCTGCTGGCCGACCGGTCATGACCGGTCGAACCAGCCTGGTTCCCCTATGCATTTGCTGAATCTCCACTTGTTTCAGCCTGTTCATTTAGACTTTGGTTAGGGTGATCAATTGGGACACCTAGGGCCAATCTATGATGACAAAATGGTCTAAATATGGTCAAGGTCATCAAGAGTACAGAGGGGATGGGTTTTGGTCAAGGTTAAGGCACCAAGGCATCATTTTTACCTGAGTCTTCTTTCCTTGATGCAGCCGGTCCGTCTTGAGTCTTCGGTCTTCGTCTTCATTGGGCTCAACCGACACTAGACTCACAGACGTAAGTGATTGACAAACAAGGTGCACAAGTATGCCACGAAAAAGTGCACTAACACCTTACCGATCATCTTGTCATTCATTCTCTCCTGGATTATCAACCGCTCAAGACATTCTTCCCCGATGAAGATCTCTTGCTTATCGAAGGAGATGAAGAGAAGAAAAAAGATGAGTGGACATTATTCTTCGACGGCGCAGCAAATGCTAAAGAAAGTGGTATCGGAGCAATCCTTTACTCTCCGGATGATGTCCCTATTCTTATCTCAAGGCGCATAGCATTCGAGTGTACCAACAACATGACAGAGTATGAAGTATGCATCGCTGGTCTAAAGGAAGCCATTATCTTGGGCGTTAAGAAGCTACGAGTATTTGGAGACTCATAGCTTATCATCAATCAGACCAATGGCGAATGGAAAACCAAGGACGAGAAGTTGATACCATATCATGTGTATCTTGAAAATCTGATTGAAGAATTTAAAGAAATCACATTCTCATACATGCCTAGATCCGAGAACCAGTTTGCGGATGCTCTCGCTACACTCGCATCCATGCTCGAGATCCCGAAAGGAGCTTTAGAATGGGAGCTCAGAGTCGAAACTCAAGATGAACCTGCTTTCTGCCTACAAATAGAAGAAGCCGAAGCTGTCCCTAACAAACCCTGGTATGCCGACATCAAGCAATATCTTAAAACCCAGGAATATCCGGAATCAGCAACAGCAACAGATCGCCGAACCATCCAGCGTTTGGCTAGCCAATTCACCATCAGTGGCGAAGTTCTTTACAAGCGATTCTATAATCATATTCTCCTTCGATGCGTCGATGAAACAGAAGCTGCAAAGATCATGAAAGAAGTACACGAAGGAATCTGTGGCCCACACATGAATGAGCACATGATGGCAAAGAAGATTTTGCGACTTAGCTACTATTGGCTCACCATGGAGACAGACTGCTGCTAGCACGTCAGAAAAAGCTTCAAATGTTAGGAGCATGCGAACCAGATTCATGCCCCATCATCAGAATTATACAACCTGACAACTCCCTGGCCCTTCTCTATGTGGGGACTCGACATCATCGAGAAGATTAGTCCCAAAGCATCAAACGGTCATGAGTACATACTTGTGGCAATCGACTACTTCACCAAGTGGGTAGAAGCAGCCTCCTACACCACAATTGTAGCATCCCAGGTGATCAAATTCATGAAGAACAACATCATATGCCGGTATGGAATCCCTAATACTATCATCACAGATAATGGGACCCCGTTCGTCAACAAGAAGATGGATGACTTTCTCAGCAAGTTCAAGATTCAGCGTCATCGATCAAGCCCCTATCGTCCTCAGATGAATGGTGGGGTGGAAGCCGCAAACAAAACAATCGTCAGGATACTCGAGAAGATGGTCGTGACTTATCGAGATTGGTCAGACATGCTCCCATATGCACTTTGGGCCTATCGGACGTCTGTACGGTCTGCTACAGCGTTACTCCTTTGAACTTACTTATGGAATGGAAGCGGTTCTACCAGTCGAGGTGGAAATACCATCACTACGGGTATTACTAGAAAGCGGAATTGAAGAAGGAGAATGACAACGAGCAAGATTCGATCAGTTACAGCTAGCAGATGAGAAGCGCATGCGTGCGCTAAGTCATTCACAGTGTTATCAGAAAAGGATCGCTCGAGCTTACAACAAGAGAGTCCGAAAAAGAAGCTTCAAGGTAAGCAACATGGTCATAAAGAAGATTCTACCGTCGCACCTTTCGGATCCCAGAGGAAAGTTCAAACCCTCGTGGGACGGACCGCTGATCATCAGAGAAGTACTTCCTGGAAGCGCCCTCAGACTCACCAGCATTAGAGGGGTGGATCTTCCTGAGCCAATCAACACCGACAAAGTAAAGATCTTTCACGGGTAAGTCATTCTGACTTTATCAAGAGTTGCTTTAATAGAGCTGAAGTCAAGAGGACAGAGCTAAAACCTCTGAGAAATCGTTTCCGTCAACCAAAAAAGTGTTTCAAATAAGGGGGTTCAAAGGGAAAAAGAGAGAAAAAAAAGAAAACAAAAAAAAAAGAAAAAAAGAAAAAGAAAATGGGAAGCTGAAACAAGGCACCCGAGAAAAATCAACCCAAAAGGAAACACAGTCATCCATCCATTCATCTCAGAAGGGTCTATGGCTAAGATCGACAGCTCTATCATGGTAACTCAGGGTAAGGGCTGAAAGATTGCCATCGGCCGGCAATGACGAATTCCCGACCTCTAGCCGCCGCAGTTATCCAAAGATCTAGAAAAAAAGAAGAAAAAGAAAATGTGTGCCTAAACAAAGAGGGCGGAGTGAAAACCCGAAAGGGCGCTCCGAGTAAAAACAGTGGACATACAGCGGACTTGGTGAAAACCCGCAAGGGCGCCGAGGGTAACAACAACATAGTTGCCAAGGGCAGGCAAGATCAAACACCCGGGACGTGGTGAAAACCCGAAAGGGCACCACGGGCAAAAATGACAGAAAAAGGCCGGCTATGGTGAAAACTCGAAAGAGCGTTGCAGGCAAAAATGGCTCAAATAGAAAAAGAAAAATTAAAAGTGCAGGTACCAAGAAGTCAAACAATCCAGATCGGTTCAAGCAGTTACAGTTCAAGAACAAGAAGAAGTACATTTGGGAACAAAGAACTCTACAAACTCTGACAATCTCAGGAAGCAACGGTTTCCATTGCCTACATCTCTAGGGAACCAAAGGGGCCTCGCAAGTCAATCTTGAGACATCGGTCAAAGCATTAGCTGAGCCTCAGTTCTGATTCCTATATCCCGGCACAAAATCCAGACACACTCACAAGGCAACTCATGGCACAATAGATTTTCAAAAAAAAAAAGTTTTCTCCTTTAAATGCATCATATTTCATTCATCTTTTTCAAAAAAATACAAAAAAAAATGCATCATCACCAGCATGTGAAAGGGAATGTACAGATGGCCAACACAATCAATCTCTACCTGCCTCCTCGGCCATATCAGGTAAGTCCTCTGACTCATAATGAAGTAGCCTCGCTCTCAACCTGCTCACCTCCATACGCAGGTAATGCACCTCATCACGCTCAAGGACACGGATCGCTGTCTCCTCATCAGACAACCTTTGAACGGTAGCCAATCTCCTCGACATCATCTCACAATGATACCGAAGTGCGGAAATCTCCGACAGCAAATGACCATGAGTGGCCAAAAGGAAACCAGGATCGATGAATGGGCGTTCCTCAAAGGGCACATATGAACCAGATGAAGAGCCGGCATCTCTAAGGATATCCTGCTCATCCTCATCGGCAGTCTGGTGCCAGCAAGGGATACGTCGATACAAAGACTGCTCAGCTACCCAGTACTGATACGGTGCAGTCGCCATCGGAAAAGTCCGCAGCTCAAAACCAAGCAAATCAGTCGTCAAGTAACTCCCCCAAGATCCATCAACCTGAGTCCTAAAGTCAGATGATCTAGACGGAAGTGCTCGATGCCCGATACCCATGAAAGCAAAAAGAGGAACGTCCTGCTCATATCCGAACTGCCGCAGGAACCGGATAGGGTGGTAAGAAAAGTAAGGTCGAAAGCCTACCAGTATCAGAGGAAAGCGGTGCGCATCGCAAAGCACTGGAGGAAGTGAAAGCCAAGATGACTCCCAACGAACATTCCAGTCACGAAATTCAGCAAACATTCGGCGATATAAGGGCTCACTCATCCTGGCCATATGTGGAAGAAACTCTATGATGTGTCGCATAAGGTCTGGGAGATGGGTGCTAGGAAATGGTACAGGAACAGTCAGCGAAAGACGCTCCCATAACCAGACCTAATCACAAGAAAGAGAAGAAGTTCAGCTAGGGCAAAACAATTCTCAAAAGACAAGAAAAGAAAAAGAAAGGTGCAAGAAAAGATACCTGAAGAAATACACAGCAGCCACCAAGGACACGAGTGCGGCCCAGGGCACAGTTAGTCAACCCATTAAACAGCTCAGTCAGGACAAGAGAAATGATCCCCTGACGTCGAATAACTCGGCTCATCACCTCGAAAAGTAAAGGAGTCTGAGACCTCCGCCATCTCGAAAATAGCATCTCAGCTATCAAGCAGAAGATCAGTGCATTCCGAACAAGTAGAGACTCTGCCACACTCCAAGGACCCGAGAAAAGATCATACAGCAAATCCAAGGAGAACACTACAACATCCTGGCCAACAGCTGCAGTTGAACAAGATAGGGTATCCCGAACCAATTATGCGGTGTGGCAGTCTTTGGTAAAGTCTTCGGCGAAAAATACTAGTATAATCGCAAGGAAGACTGGTCAAGCGCACAAGCTCCTCTAAAGAGGGTCCTATCTCCATGTTGTTGAACGCAAACAAGTTCAACGAAGGGACCCAGTCAATCAGTGCGTCCCCAAGCATCCTCCAATCAATGTCAACTCTAGCCATATGGATCAGACTGCAGAAGCCATAGGACTCCAAATCTCGAATCTCATATGCTGACAAGCTGTCAAGCTAAGCAAGCAGTCGTGGAGAGCAAGAAGGATGAGGAAGCAGCTGACAAGTCCTCATGAGTACCCCCTCCAGAACAAAAGGCCCAGAAATCAATGACAGCTCATCAAGGATCGGAAGATCAATGGGCAAAGGAGAAGGAAAAGCTGGAACCTCTACAGACTCAACAGCCCCTGACCTTTCCCCAGTAACGACTATGTCTGATATAGTCGCGTCACTTTCTGAAACTGTCACGACCTCAGTCGCATGGGAAGACTTACCCACCTCGTGAACAGAGTGCGTAAAGGACCGACGATCAGGAGAAGGACGGTACTCTCCATCAAAAGGACTATCAAGAAAGATCACACCACACATCGTGGCATCATGACCAATCTGATCGCTGCAAAATGCATCTGAACCATCAAGAAGGGTCCCGGCAACCCCGATCGAAGAATCAACGGTCAGATCTGGACCTGCAGCTCTCTCCAACATGAAGTCGTGAATCCAATCGTCATCTTGTCCAATCAAAGGGATCATTGAGGCATCCACACCATCCATCATCAATGATCACATCAAGTCCACTCAAGCAAGCATGCCGCACATCTCGGCCATCATCAAGAGCATCCAGACCATCAAAGGTATCATCCGAACCATCCATACCATCCAAACATGAGATCAGCTCATCTATGTCCATCATACCCCCATCAGCACCATCAATCACATCATCCATGTGGCCCACACTCAAGGGATGCATAGCCTCACCTATGTCCCATCTCATCATCCCATCCATACCATCCATTTCTCCCATAATCAATGGCCCATTCAAATATGAAATTCCAGCATGGCTACCATTAATGGGGCCATTCAAAGCTCCACCAACAACCACCCCTAATCTACCATCAATACCCCCATTCAATGCTCCATCTCTACCATTCATTAAAGAGATTCCACCATCATTAAAGCCTTCACCACCTCCTGAAGTGTGGGACCCATCATGGATAGCCCCCACAGCCCCTAGATCTCCACCATCCATTGCTTGAGAAAGGACAAACCAAGAAGAGGACAAAAGGAGGAGGAAAGAGGAGACAAAAGAAAGATTCATGGTCGAAATCAAACCTGGACGTACAAGGAAGGTGAGGACAAGGGCAGTGGAAAGAAGGGAATGTCTGAATCAGAGCCAGCCCAGACCGCACAAGAGGAGAGTCTTGGGCGGCCCACTATGGGCCGCCCGTAAGGATGCACTCCCTCTCTCTCCACGGGATTGGCTCCATGGTCGTTGGTAGGTGAGGCTGACAGTCCACATCAGCAGATGGCACCCTGAAGGCCGCCCAAGGCTCTAATCCTCTCCAGATTTCGTTTAAGGTTGATCAGAATCATCTGGAAGGTACCCCACCTGTCCAATCATGAAGTATTACAGCCTACACGGGTCTGATCAAGTCAAGGAAAAGGGAAATTGATCAAGAGGGGCCCACAAGCAATCTGAGCCATTCAAAGACTAGATCATCATGATCTAAACCATGGAAAAGCTTGCATGAGTCATCAAATAGCAACATCAAGGGTTGATTGTCTAAAAAGAGGGCCAAAATCCAACATCTGATCATCAAGTGGGCCCATAGGGACAAATCAAGCAATCTGAGCCGTTCAAGTTATCATCCACACCATGAGAAGCCTTCTTAGCCCCACAAAACATCAAGAAAAGGTGCTCCATAGCAAAGCCGAAGTCTCAAGTGGGCCCACAGGGCCAAATCAAGCAATCTGAGCCGTTCAAGTCATCATCCATGCAGCTAAGAAGTCTCATCTTCCACAAATCATTCAGAACATATAAGCATCATCAAGTAATTTGAGACAAGTCAAAGGTTGTAAATTCATTCAGAAGATTTTGATACAAAAGAGGATAAAAGCAAAAAGAAGAAGGCCATACAAAGCTAAGTACAGAAGCAGGCTACAGGTCACCAACATAGTCGTCGTCATCCCTCCTCTCATTCCGCTCCCGACGATGAAGATCCATCAGAGGAGCTGTCACCGATCCGCCAGCATATCTGCGACGACCCCTTGGAATATAGAGCGGAGGAAGCAGAGGCCCCTGTCCGTACAACAAGTACCACTCATCATAATAGTGATCTAGGATCGTGAAACGAAACCCTGGCTGGCCCATAAGAGCATCAGCTATCTCATCAGTTGGGATCTGAGCAGCCGGAGGAGGTGCAGAACAAGGGACTTGAGCCACCCCAGTAATCTGTCGAAGCAGCCTCTCACCCAAATACCACTGAAATGATTCAGCGTCAGAAAGCATGATCCGGAGGCATGAAGAGTCGTATGCCTCTACACGCTGAGGGGTGTAGTAGAGAGGAAAGTTGGCGTATGGCATCCGAGTAAGCTACAACAAATGAGGTCATCACAATCAGTTACAGTGCAGCACGAGGGATAAGGAGATCAAGATACTTACGTCCTCAACGGTCAATCCGTCTATGTCAGTACACCAGTTGTCCCTAGAGACTCGAGAGTTCCGCTGACGATTTTGCTGATGCCAGTACATGTGGCGATACAAAGACCGCTCAATGTCATCTCGTATCCTCGGCGCGAGATGGGCAAAATGGTCATAAAAGCAAGTCTGGGCAAGGACACACATAACGATCAGAGAAAGAAAGAAAGCAAGTGTCTCCAGGGAAGGTTAAAAAGAATACCTCTACGACAGGCCAGAAACCTGTGAAGGATCGGCTATTCCGAGAGGTCTTATCCAAACCCTGGAAAACGTGAGTCAAGATAGCCCCGTTCCAATTGTAGGGATGGTAAAGATCCTCAACCAAATGAAGAAATTTAGGATCGATCCTCTCGTTTTCATGACAGAAAAGGAAGGACCTAAAGGCGTAAGCAATCATGGCCCGTGCTTTGTGGAGGGCCTTTAGCTCGGTAGTAGGGGTGACGGTAGCAAAGGTGTTGTAGAACCATCGCAATTTTACTTGATGGCCCTGGAATTCATCCTCGGATGGGACGTCACCGACAAGCCATAGCCAGTCAGTGGAAGTGATGGGAGCAAGAGAGCCAACCTGGGAAACAACTGTCCCATGGAATGGAAAACTGATTTGCATATATATCCAAGGGAGTTATTCCCCACTCGCCACAAGGGAGTTGAAAGGTGTGGGTCTCATCCCGCCACCTCTCACAAAGAGCCGCAAGCAGCATGCGATTGGCATTGTTGTTATGGAAGCGCAAGGTAAGGAGGCCAGCAAAAGGAGTGTCAGCCAGAACTCGTTCAAGCAAAGGCTGTGGGTGTCTCACCCAGTCATCCCAATGATCTCTGGTACCTCGACCCTTGATGGAGGGGAGACGTTGGTGCTCCTTAGCCAAGGAACACATATGGGCCCCTTGTTGAACCTCCAATTTATACATTGCATCGCCCAGTACATCACATTATATGCACGGTTTCATGCTCAAAAGGCCTATCTAATGCATGTTTTGTGATTTCAGGGATGAGAGCGGACTTCACCAAATTGGAGACTAAAAATGGCCATTTGAAGCCATTGGATGAAGAAGAAAGAAGGACCAAAGAAAGTAGAAAGAGAGGAGAAGAAAGGAAGAAAGAAGCAAAAGGAGAAAAGCAGAAACAAAGGCCAGACCGGTCGTGCGACCGGTCATCCATCGCCAGGACCAGTCGTCCAACCGGTCCGATTTTGCACAGAAGGAAATTTTTCGGAGAAGGTCACTGGACCATTCACGACCGGTCGTACGATGCCCAGACCGGTCGTGCGACCGGTCCTTCAATTAAAATTTAAAGACGGAATTTTAGAAAAAAAAACTCGCTGGACTGTTTTTGGATGTTTTGCGACCGGTCGTGTGACCGATCGTCAGGGAGCTCAGACCGGTCGCGCTACCGGTCGTCTGCATAATAAAGCTTCTCCGTGAAGCTCCGAGATTTTCTGCGCAGTGCGTAACCTTGCGTAATTTCTGGATGTTTCCGACACAAGAGGCTTCCACACTATAAAAGGAGACCTAGGGGCTCTTCCTAGGTCAATATAGAAGCCAAGGAAGGTCGTGGGAACGGACGGAAGTCGTCGTGGAGCGTCAGCAACCCTCCAATTTCTGGTTTTTCTAGCTTTTATGCTTTCTTATTTGAGTTCTAGTGGTAGTATGACAATGCTCGGCTAGAATCTCTCAGTTAAGGCTGAGAGGTGAAGCTTGTAGCTAATTTCATGTTTGATTCAAGTTAATTCAAGTTTGGATATTTCATATTCTAGTTCTTAAGTTGGTAGTTTGAGATGTTTTATGAGAGTTCATGTGCTCCGGACATGAATTCCTTGCAATTCTCTGAGATTATCATATGATGCTTGTTTAGATTCGAATTATAGTAATCCTTGAGCAGGCCATAGTCCATAGGCATGGCTGTTACTCCGAAGGCTATGATTTTGAATTCTACATTGATTGAATGGGACTAGAACTTGAAAGTTCAGCTTGATTGGAATTGAATGTGTTTGAATGCTTTATTTTCCAACTAGATGAGAGATAGGACTTCAAATCTAGTTGTGTTCTCTACTTGGATTGATTGGATTGACATGGGATTGCTACAAGTGGATCCTTGAATGCCTTAGTACCTTAAATCACTGATTTTTCATTAAGTTTCTGTTTTAGTTTAATTACTCAATTGAATCTTATTTCTTGCAAAACTGAGTTGCTGGAATAGTTTGAAAGTTGTTTCTAATTCCCTGTGGATCGACCTCGGTCTTACCGAGTTTTATTACTACATCGCAGCCTTACACTTGAGGCGAGCGAACACCCCTCGACAGATAATAAAGGCCAGGTCATCCTCATTGATCACCCGTCTTCCTCTTGTACCATCCGTCATTGAATCCTACAAGCTTGGCAAGGTAAGTCCCTATTCTTTACCCGTTAAGATCCAAATTATCATCCAGGAAACCCATGGGTTTGGACTCACATTCAAATGCAAAAACTAAAAGTCCAACTCCATGTGTCACCTAAGATATGTATTGGGCCCATTGAAGAAAGCAAGGCCCGCCTCAAAGAGGGTTGCATGCCATGCCTTAGGAAAGGAAAGTCCATCGTCCAAGGACACATTTTGGACAACAAATGCACTTAAGTGCCATAAGATTAACAAGGGATAAAGATCCAACTTCACATGAGAATTCCCTCTTCAAAGTCCATATGTGGCTAAGGATTGATCCACTTTTTATACCAAGGCCATGATTCTCATTTAAGATGTTCCCATCTTTTTACACATGTACATGGAAAAGTGGGGAATATGAAGGAAATTGGCCCCCAAGAGCAACCCAAATGCCCCACCTCAATGGATTAAAGGGAGCACATAACCCATTTGAAGAACATGAGGAACCATTCATGGGTTAACCATGGGCAACCCTATGTGCATCATCTTGATGAAAGTTTTGACCATGAGAGTACTGTTCGCTTCCCCAAGTGTAGGGTTACGATGTAGTAATAAACTCGGTAAGACCGAGGTCGATCCACAGGGACTTGTGTAGGAATTCACAAACACATCCAATAGTGTCTATTGAAAGCTAACAACCAGATTTTGTATGAAATTGATGTAGGTAACAACTTTGAATTAAATTGAAGGTAAACAATTATAAAAAGGAACTAGGGGTTCAAGGATTCACTTGTAGCAATCCTTGATGTTCAATCCGCTGTGATTTCTCATTCTCTCAACTAGAATCAATATTAAGATCTATCTAGCCAGATGATAGAGATGTTAACCCAAACAATCTGTCATCTGTAAGTCCAATGCATAGGATTCACTCAATGTAAGCTAGGCTGAGCATGCTCAATTGCATAGGTCAGTCCCAATTCCAATAGGCTCAGATCACAATCATAACCATCCTCAAGTCCTGTCACAAGACAAGGCTAGATTACAATTTGAACTTGATTCAAATCACATGCACAGTCCCCTACATAATTCAGAAAACCAAGTTGATAAATTTTACTACCCAGTAGACTTTATTGTCTTGGATACACATCCCGTGATAGGCACTGGTGCTCAAATTCCTGTCATACTTGGCCAACCGTTTCTAGCTACTTCAAATGCAATTATCAATTGTAAAAACGGACTTGTACAAATGTCCTTTGGAAATATGACCCTTGAGCTTAACATATTTGATTTATGCAAACAACCACGGGAGGTTGATGATGATATCCACGAACTAAACATGATTGAATCATTCGTGGAAGATACATTCCCCTTGTCATTATCTTCCGACCCTTTGGAGGCATGTGTGGCCCATTCTCATGAGATAAATGATGACACAATACAAGAGATGGATGCCATTCTAGATGCAATGCCGGTGCTTGATAATAAAAGATGGAGGGCCCTATTTGAGCCTTTGCCTGTAAATGAGAACAAGGCCCTCCCATCCAATATCAAGGCGCCAACACTCGACCTAAAACCATTACCAAGTGAGCTGAAATATATTTATTTAGGTCGAGATGAGACATATCCAGTGGTGATTTCTTCCCACTTGGATGAGGAACAAGAGAGCAGGCTAATGGCCACTCTATTAGAGCACAAGAGCGCCATTGGATGGTCAATTGCGGATCTCAAAGGCATAGACCCATTGATTTGTACTCATCGCATACACCTTGAGGAGAATGTGAAGACATCCCGACAACCACAAAGACGACTAAATCCAAACATGAAGGATGTGGTTAAGGCCGAAGTGGTGAAACTATTGGATGTGGGTATTATTTACCCAATATCCGATAGTCAATGGGTGAGCTCAACTCAAGTGGTGCCTAAGAAATCCGGAATAACCATCGTAGCCAATGCCAATAATGAACTCATGCCAACTAGAGTCACTACCGGTTGGAGAATGTGCATTGACTACAGGAAGCTAAACACTGTCACGAGGAAAGACCACTTCCCCCTACCGTTTGTTGATCAAATTTTAGAACGGTTGGTGGGTCATTCCCACTTTTGCTTCCTTGATGGCTATTCAGGGTACAACCAAATAGAGATTGCCCATGAAGACCAAGAAAAGACTACATTCACATGTCCATTCGGCACTTTCGCCTATCGACGGATGCCGTTTGGACTATGTAATGCCCCTGCCACCTTTCAGCGTTGTATGATGAGTATCTTTTCTGACATGGTGGGGACAATTCTCGAAGTCTTCATGGATGATTTTTCCGTATTTGGTTGTAGTTTTGATGAATGCCTTGTGCACTTGAATGCTGTACTAAAAAGATGTGAAGAGAAGAACCTTGTGCTGAATTGGGAGAAGTGTCACTTCATGGTTCAAAAGGGAATTGTACTTGGTCACATCGTTTCACAAAATGGAATCGAGGTGGACAAAGCGAAAATTGATCTTATCTTTAATCTTCCACCACCCAAGAGCATACGAGATGTACGGTCCTTTTTGGGGCACGCAGGATTTTACAGAAGGTTCATAAAGGACTTCAGTTCACTCTCTCGTCCTTTATGTAACCTACTTCAACAGGAAACTTCATTCGAGTGGAATGAAGAATGTCAAAATGCCTTTACCACAATTAAAGGTATGTTGACATGTGCTCCCATAATGCAACCACCTGATTGGAGCCTTCCTTTTGAAATTATGTGTGATGCTAGCGACTATGCTATTGGGGTTGTGCTAGGCCAAAGAAAAGAGAAAAAGCCATGTGTTATCTGCTACGCAAGTAAAACCCTAAACTCAGCCCAAGCAAACTACACCACTACTGAAAAAGAACTTTTAGCTGTAGTTTTTGCCTTGGACAAGTTTAGATCCTACTTGATTGGATCCAAGATCATTATATTCACTGATCACACCGTGCTTAAGTACCTTCTCTCTAAGAAGGATGCTAAACCACGGCTGTTAAGATGGATCCTTCTACTCCAGGAATTTGACATAAAGATACGAGATAAGAAAGGAGTAGAAAATGTAGTAGCTGACCATCTCTCTCGACTTGTCCTCCCCGATTCCCCTGAAACGACCGCGATCAATGACTTATTCCCTGATGAACAACTTTTTGAAGTTTCCCAATTGCCATGGTATGTGGACATTGCAAACTATCTTGCTACAGGTGCAATTCCTACACATTGGAAAAAGCAGGATAAGGATAAATTCTTCACTGAGGTGCGAAAATTCCTATGGGACGACCCATACTTATTCAAGTATTGTCCCAATCAAATCATAAGGAGATGTGTGCCAGATGATGAACAACAAAGTATTATCTCCTTCTGTCATTCTCAGGCATGTGGTGGCCACTTTTCGGCTAAAAAGACCACAGCGAAAATTCTGCAATGTGGGTTTTATTGGCCCACCATGTTCAAAGACACACATGAGTTTTGCAAAGCATGTGAACCTTGTCAGAAATTAGGAGGAATTTCCCGTAGAAATATGATGCCACTCATTCCCATCTTAATAATCAAAATTTTTTATTGTTGGGGCATCGATTTCATGGGCTCATTCCCATCTTCTTTTGGAAACGTATACATCTTGCTTGCCGTTGACTATGTATTCAAATGGGTCGAGGCTATCCCTTGCCGGAATAATGACCATAAAACGGTCATTCGCTTCTTAAAAGAGAATATTCTTTCCCGATTTGGTACACCTCGAGTCATCATCAGTGATGGAGGGTCTCACTTTTGTAATTGCCCATTTGAAACCCTAATGAAGAAATATGGCGTCACACACAAAGTGAGCACTCCCTATCACCCACAAACGAGTGAGCAAGCTGAGATATCCAATAGGGAGATTAAACACATTTTGAAGAAAACGATGAACCCCGATCGCAAGGATTGGTTGCTTCGGCTTACCGATGCGCTTTGGGCCTACCGTACTGCTTTTAAGACCCCTATTGGAATGTCTCCCTATAGACTTGTCTATGGAAAGGCTTGTCACTTGCCTGTGGAATTGGAACATAGGGCATATTGGGCAATTAAGAAGATGAATTTCAATTCTGACAAGGCAAGCTCGTTGCGCAAACTACAATTGAATGAACTTGCAGAAATCCGAAATGAAGCATATGAGAATGCGAGAATTTACAAGGACAAGACAAAGATATTCCATGATAAGAATATTCTTCGCAAGACATTCATGATCAATCAAAAAGTCCTCATGTATAATTCTCGCCTACATCTATTTCCGAAAAAATTGAGATCTCGATGGACCGGTCCCTACATTGTGCAAACTGTCTATCCATATGGGAATGTCGAGCTGTTAAATCCGAGGAACGACAACATTTTTAAGGCGAATGGGCAGCGATTAAAGCCGTTCTTTGAGAAATTTCCTTCAGAAGGTATGTCCATACCTCTGAATGATCCTGTGTATCAGGATGATTGATCTCCTAGTCTTACGGAGGTATAGACTAGTTAGGATTAGGATTTTGTTGCTTTTGTTTACTTTTGCTTAGGTTTGTTAGAAGGAGGAAGAATTCCACTTTTCATTTTTTTCAGGTACTCTCATTCCTCACTCCCTTTTATGTTCAAATTGCTCTCATGTTTTGTTTATTGCACATCTTTTATATTGAGGACAATGCAAGATTTGGTTGGGGGGTGTAGGATCACTTGGATGAATCCAGCATTTTGTAATATTTCAAGCATTATGTGGATATTTTTCGATTTTTCTATAATTCAAAACTCTTTTGAAAAATTTTGGTTCTATGCACTCAAGATGATATGAGCATAAGAAGAGGAGATATGAAGTGTATGAGGTTGTAAATCTTGATCTTCTCTTAGCATAACGATTTTATATGAGAATTCTCCTAATTCTATGATTGATAGAAAATCTGAACACTTTTACACCTAGTCCACATTACACGATTTTCATGGGTTGAAGGGATTATGTGATTTATGGATTAGCTAGACTTTGATTTAAGGTGTTGAGAAATCAAGCCGGGGTACTTTGTCCATCCTTGTCCATGGGAAAACAATGAAAGATATGGATTTCTAAAAATCCTATCTAAATTAAAAGAAAAAGGAAAAGGAAGGATGAAATTGGGAATGATGGAAAAATGGTGGAAAATTCCGATTAGGGCTACCTACTACCAACCGGGGGATGGTCTACCCATAACCAAAGCCGAAAATGGGACGTAGTGTGAAAGTCGTTGGAAGGACTGTAAGGCAAATTCCTGTCATTGGCTTGATGTGGTTCTATGAACCTTGAGATCTATAGTCTGGTTGATCTATGAAGAAGATAATCCTAGAAACTCATAAGATGAATTTTCACTATCCACACTAGATTGAATTTGTTCAAGTTCTTCTATTTATCAACCAATCAGCGGGAATTTCATATGAATGCTTATCATGTCTTGAGGGTTTACGGTTTCAACTTCTATCACCAAATATTTCTGAATCTTACACTTGTATGTCTTGGGACGTATAGAAGAATGGTTTCTGAAAGAGAGTTGAGTTTTGAAGAATGGAATTAGCTTCACGCATGTTTTGCTCGGGACTAGCAAAATGCTGGTTGGGGGGTGTGTTGAGCTCTTAATTGTGCATATTCTAACCCCAATTCATCACTCATTATGCTTGTTGTTATGGTTATAGACTAATTGAATGCATGTTTCGTGATTGCAGGATTGAGAGTGGACTCCACCTAATTGATGACAAAAGGGCCTCTTTGAGAACCTTGGATGAAGATTGAAGGAGGACCAATGAAAGAAGGAAGCAAGGAAAGAAGAAAAGAAGAAAGAATGAAGAAAACAGGCCAAGATCGGTCGTGATCGGTCGGCCAAGAGGGCCACAACCGGTCCAGACCAGTCGGCCATCTCCCTTTGATCCTCCAAAGCTTGCTGGACATGTGGATGAGGCCAGTCCGACCGGTCGTGACCGGTCTGCCAGGCCAGTCCGACCGGTCCAGACCGGTCGGCCAGAAGAACTTCTAAATCCAGAAGCTTGCTGGACTATTCTCCTAGTGAGGCATGACCTGTCGCGACCGGTCGGCCAGTTACTTAGACCAGTCGTCCGACCGGTCGGCCGTGCGTAAAGACTGCATACTTTCTATTTTGGCACCGATTTTCTCTGCTCACTGTTCGCTTCCCCAAGTGTAGGGTTGCGATGTAGTAATAAACTCGGTAATACCGAGGTCGATCCACAGGGACTTATGTAGGATGTCACAAACTCATCCACAAGTTTCTATTGAAGCTAACAATCAAAGTTTGAATAGAATGTGTGTGACTAACAGTTTAATCTAAATTGAATGTAAATAATTATAAGAAGGCACTAGGGGTTCGAGGATTCACTTGTAGCAATCCTCGATGTTCAATCCGCTGTGGTTTCCCATTCTCTCAACTAGAATCACCAGTCAGGTCTATCTAGTCGGATAATAGAACTGTTAAACCAGAAGTCTGTAACATGTAAGTTCTATGCATAAAGTTCACTCAACTCTAGGCTGATCTGAGCATGCTCATTGCATAGGTCATTCACCTTTTCTATAGGTCCAATTCCCAATCATAACCATCCTCAAGTCTTCTCACAAGACAAGGCTAGATCATGATTTGAACTGGATTCAAATTATATGCACAGTCCATACATATTCCAGATAATCGACCAAAACTAGAACTTTGGCATGAAGCCCCTTTATGAAGAGCTTGTTACTAGAGCGCACTCCAATTCCTCGGATCATACAGGTCTAGACCGTTGCAAACAAATTAAGAAGATAAGTAATTCATCCAAACATCCATGAGTCATCACAAGACTAAGAGAAATTACTTAAAAACTTGTATAAACTTCAAACCTTAGTTCATAATCATGAATTCCAAACTGAAAACCACTTAACTACGAATTAAAACATCTTGGATACACTACAAGCTTCACCTCTTAGCCCTAGCTAAGAGGTTTAGCTGCTCATGATCCAAGGAAACATGAAACAACTACAAAAAGCATGAAAACAGCAAAGCAAACCAAAAGGAGTTGTGAAACCCCAATCTTCACTTCCACAGCCTCCAACCTTGCTTGAGCCCTTCTAGGATGCCCTAGGAACAATCCCTAGGTGTCTATTTATAGTCTGGAGGCTCCACGACTTCGGAAGAATCGAGAAAGTGCGTAACACTTACGCAGCGCAGAGAAAATCGGACGTTACTTAGGAGTTTCTAAGTCAGTACACCTGGCCGACCGGTCACGACCGGTCGGCCTCAATACACGTTCATTCCAGCAAGCATGGCCGACCGGTCATGACCGGTCGGCCTTGTAAAGCATTAGTCCAGCAAGCTTGTCCGACCGGTCATGACCGGTCGGACGTTTTCCTTTATACTCAAGCAGCCATGGCCGACCGGTCATGACCGATCGGCCTTGTAAAACCTTCCTCCAGTGACTGTGTCCGACCGGTCATGATCGGTCGGATGTCTTCAGCACTTCCCCCATGTACATGGCTGACCGGTCACGACCGGTCAGCTCCCTTTTCTTCTTGTGTTCTTCCTTTCTTTCTTCTGCTTTCTTCTTTCCTTACTTCTTTCTTTGTTCCCTTCTTCCTTCGGCTCTCTTTGGATCTTCATTTTAGGTTCTAAATCAGCCCTTTTTATCTTCAATTATGTGGGGCCACTCTCAGTCCTGTAGTCACAAAACATGCATTGGATTAGCCTACAAACCATATAAACCTTGCACAATGAGTGAAGAATTGGGGTTAGAATATGCACAATTAAGAGCTCAACACACCCCCCAACCAGCATTTTGCTAGTCCCGAGCAAAACATGCGTGAAACTAATCCTATTCTTCAAAAACTCAATTCTCCTTCAGAAACCCTCCTTCTATACATTCCAAGGTACATAAGCATAAGATTCAAAAATATTAGGCGACAGAGGTTGAAACCGTAAACCCTCAAAACATAATAAGCATTTATATGAAATTCCCGCTGATTGGTTGATAAATAGAAAGACTTGAACAAATTTCACCTAGTGTGGGTAGTGAAAATTCATTCCACGAGTTTCTAGGATTATCTTCTTCATAGATCAACTAGACTATAGAACTCAAGGTACATAGAGCCACATCAAGCCAATGACAGGAATTTGCCTTACCGTCCTTCCGACGACTTTCACACTACGTCCCATTTCCGACTTTGGTTACGGATAGACCATCCCCCCGGTTGGTAGTAGGTAGCCTTAATCGGAATTCTCCACCATTTTTCTACATTCCCAATTTCATCCTTCCTTTTCCTTTTTCTTTTTAAATTAGATAGGATTTTTACAAATCCATATCTTTCATTATTTTCCCATGGACAAGGATGGACAAAGTACCCCGGCCTGATTTCTCAATACCTCAATTCAAAGTTTAGCTAATTCATAAGTCACATAATCCCTTCAACTCATGAAAATCGTGTAATGTGAACTAGGTGTAAAAGTGTTCAGGTTTTCTATCAATCACAAAAATAGGGGAGTTCACATATAAAAACCATTATGCTGTGAGGAATTCCAGACTTCCAGCCCTATACACTTCATATCTCCTCCTCTTATGCTCATATCAACTCGAATGCCTAGAACCAGTGTTTTCCAAAAGAGTTTCAAATCTTTGAAAAATCGAAAAAATTTCCACATGATTGCTTGAAATGTTGCAAATCGCTGAATTCATCCAAGAGATCCTACACCCCCCAACCAAATCTTGCATTGTCCTCAATGGAAAAGATGTGCAATGAGCAAAACATGAGAGCAATTCGAAAATAAAAAGGAGTGAGGAAAGATAGTACCTGAGAGAGAGAAAAGTGAAGATCTACCTCCTTCTAACAAACCTATGAAAACGAAAACAAAAGCAGCAAAATCCTACTCCTAACTACTCTATATCTCCATCAGACTAGGAGATCAATCATCCTGATACACAGGATCATTCAGAGGTATGGACATACCTTCTGAAGGGAAGTTATCAAAGAACGGCTTTAATCGCTGCCCATTTGCTTTAAAAATGTTGCCGTTCCTTGGATTTAATAGCTCAACAGTCCCATATGGATAGACAGTTTGCACAATGTAGGGACCGGTCCACCGAGATCTCAATTTTCCCGGAAATAGATGTAAGCGAGAATTATACATGAGGACTTTTTGATTTATCGTGAATGTCTTGCGAAGAATATTCTTATCATGGAATATCTTCGTCTTGTCCTTGTAAATTCTTGCATTCTCATAAGCTTCATTACGGATTTCTGCAAGTTCATTCAATTGTAGTTTGCGTAACGAGCTTGCCTTGTCAGGATTGAAATTTATCTTCTTAATAGCCCAATATGCCTTATGTTCCAATTCCACAGGTAGGTGACAAGCCTTCCCATAGACAAGTCTATAGGGAGACATTCCAATAGGGGTTTTAAAGGCAGTACGGTAAGCCCAAAGCGCATCGGTAAGTCGAAGTGACCAATCCTTGCGATCGGGATTCACCGTTTTCTCCAAAATGTGTTTAATCTCCCTATTGGATATCTCAGCTTGTCCACTAGTTTGTGGGTGATAGGGAGTGCTCACTTTGTGTGTAACGCCATATTTCTTCATTAAGGCTGCAAAAGGGCGATTGCAAAAGTGAGACCCTCCATCACTTATGATGACTCGAGGCGTTCCAAACCGGGAAAGAATATTTTCTTTTAAAAATCGAATGACCGTTTTATGGTCATTATTCCGGCAAGGAATGGCCTCGACCCATTTGGAGACATAATCGACAGCAAGTAAGATGTATAAATTTCCAAAAGAAGATGGGAATGGGCCCATGAAATCGATGCCCCAACAATAAAAAATTTTGATAATTAAAATGGGATTAAGTGGCATCATATTTCTACGGGAGATTCCTCCTAGTTTCTGACAAGGTTCACATGCTTTGCAAAACTCATGTGTGTCTTTGAACATGGTGGGCCAATAAAACCCACATTGCAGAATTTTCGCTGTGGTCTTTTTGGCTGAAAAATGGCCACCACATGCTTGAGAATGACAGAAGGAGATGATACTTTGTTGCTCATCATTTGGGACACATCTCCTTATGATTTGATCGGGACAATACTTGAACAGGTATGGGTCGTCCCATAGAAATTTCGTACCTCTGAGAAGAATCTATCCTTATCTTGCTTTTTCCAATATGTAGGAATTGTACCTGTAGCAAGATAATTAGCAATGTCCGCATACCATGGCAATTGGGAAACAGCAAAAAGTTGTTCATCAGGGAACATGTCATTGATTGCAGTCGTTTCAGGGGAATCAGTGAGGACAAGTCGAGAGAGGTGGTCAGCTACTACATTCTCTACTCCTTTCTTATCACGTATTTCTAAGTCGAATTCTTGGAGTAGGAGGATCCATCTTAATAACCGTGGTTTAGCATCCTTCTTAGAGAGAAGATACTTAAGCGCGGCATGATCAGTGAATACAATGATCTTGGATCCAATCAAGTAGGATCTGAACTTCTCCAAGGCAAAAACTACGGCTAAAAGTTCCTTTTCAGTAGTGGTGTAGTTTGCCTGGGCTGAGTTTAGGGTTCTACTTGCATAGTAGATAACACATGGCTTTTTATCTTTTCTTTGGCCTAACATGGCCCCAATAGCATAGTCGCTAGCATCGCACATAATCTCAAAAGGAAGGCTCCAATCAGGTGGTTGCATTATTGGGGCGCATGTCAACATGCCTTTAAGGGTGGTAAAGGCCTTTTGACATTCTTCACTCCACTCAAATGAATTTTCCTTTTGAAGTAGGTTGCATAAAGGACGAGAGAGTGAACTGAAATCCTTTATGAACCGTCTATAAAATCCTGCGTGTCCTAAAAAGGACCGTATATCTCGTATGCTTTTGGGTGGTGGAAGGTTAGAGATAAGGTCAATTTTCGCCTTGTCCACCTCAATTCCATTTTGTGAAACGATGTGACCAAGTACAATTCCCTTTTTAACCATGAAGTGACACTTTTCCCAATTGAGCACAAGGTTCTTCTCTTCACATCTTTTTAGCACAGATTTCAAGTGCTCAAGGCACTCATCAAAGCTACAACCGAATACGGAAAAATCATCCATGAAGACTTCGAGAATTGTCCCCACCATGTCAGAAAAGATGCTCATCATACAACGCTGAAAGGTGGCAGGGCCATTACATAGTCCAAACGGCATCCGTCGATAGGCGAAAGTGCCGAATGGACATGTGAATGTAGTCTTTTCTTGGTCTTCACGGGCAATTTCTATTTGGTTGTACCCTGAATAGCCATCAAGAAAGCAAAAGTGGGAATGACCCGCCAACCGTTCTAAAATCTGATCAACAAACGGTAGGGGGAAGTGGTCTTTCCTCGTGACAGTGTTTAGCTTCCTGTAGTCAATGCACATTCTCCACCCGGTAGTGACTCTAGTTGGTACGAGTTCATTATTGGCATTGGCTACGATGGTTATTCCGGATTTCTTAGGCACCACTTGAGTTGGGCTCACCCATTGGCTATCAGAGATTGGGTAAATGATACCTACATCCAATAGTTTCACCACTTCGGCCTTAACCACATCCTTCATATTTGGATTTAGTCGTCTTTGTGGTTGCCGGGATGTCTTTGCATTTTCCTCAAGGTGTATGCGGTGAGTGCAAATCAGTGGGTCTATGCCTTTGAGATCCGCAATTGTCCATCCGATGGCACTCTTGTGCTCTAATAGAGTGGCTATTAGCCTACTCTCTTGTTCCTCATCCAAGTGGGAAGAAATCACCACTGGATATGTCTCATCTCGACCTAAATAAACATATTTTAGCTCACTTGGCAATGGTTTTAGGTCGAGTTTTGGTGCCTTAATGTTGGATGGGAGGGCCTTGTTCTCATTTATAGGCAAAGGTTCAATTGGGGTCCTCCATCTTTTATTTTCACGCACCATCATCACATCTAGAATGGCATCCATCTCTTGTGTTTTATTATCATTCATATCATGGAGATGGGCCACACATGCCTCCAAAGGGTCAGAAAATAGTGACAAGGGGATTGTATCTTCCACGAATGATTCGATCATGTTTAATTCGTGGATATCATCATCAACTTCCCGCGGTTGTTTGCATAACTCAAATATATTAAGCTCAAGAGTCATATTTCCAAAGGACATTTGTACCAGTCCGTTTCTACAATTGATAATGGCGTTTGAGGTAGCTAGAAATGGTCGTCCAAGTATGACGGGAATTTGAGTACCGGTGCCTATCACAGGATGTGTGTCCAAGACAATAAAATCTACTGGGTAGTAGAATTTATCAACTTGGACTAGAACATCCTCTACCATTCCTCTCGGTATCCGGATGGATCTATCAGCAAGTTGGAGTGTGGTTTTGGTGGGTTTCAATTCACCTAACCCAAGTTGTTCATAGACCGAGTATGGAATGAGATTCACACTTGCCCCCAAGTCGAGTAGGGCTTGTTTAATCTGGTAGTCTCCTATGATGCATGATATGGTTGGACTACCCGGATCTTTGTATTTTTGGGGCACCTCTTGTTTGATGATGGCACTCAAATTCTCAGCCAAAAGCACTTTGTTGTGAACGTTATGTTTCCTTTTGATTGTACACAATTCCTTTAAAAATTTGGCATAAGATGGTATTTGTTTTATTGCATCCAACAGCGGAATGTTGATCTTCACCTGCTTGAAAACTTCCAGAATTTCCAGATTTTTATCTAAAGGTTTAGGTGAAATCAACCTTTGTGGAAATGGGGCAACCGGCTTGTATTGTCTTTCCGGTTCTTTCTCTTGTGGAATATTGTTTGGGCTATCATCCTCTTTGGGAGTTTCCGGATCCTTAGGCTTGAGAGCCTTCACCGGATTGGATTTATCAATTTCTTTCCCACTTCTCAAAGTGGTGATAGCTTGGACATGTTCCGTATGGTGGGAGGATGAGCTTGCATCTTGCATCTCATACTGGGTCCTTAGGTTAGGAAGAGTTTGAGCAGGAAGTGTGCCCTTCTCTCTACCACTCAGGTGAGCTTCCACTCTAGCCAGAGATGTTTTTAATTCATTAATGGCTTGGTTTGAATTTTGATTGAATTTCAATTGCTCTTGCATGAACCCATCTATTTTTAGAGAATTTGTCTTGTTATACTCATTCTGGACCGATACGAGTGCACCCAACATCTCTTCTAGTGATACTTTTGGAGTGTTGTTTGCATTTGCAGTGGGTCCATTCCTCCAACTGAAGTTGGGATGGTTCTTCCAATTAGGATTATACGTGTTTGAGTTTGGAGCACCATATTGCTGCTGATAACTGTTTATGGCATTTGTTTGTTCTTGTAAGATGCTTTGGACTGCTGAAATTGTGGGACAATCTGGTGTAGCATGTTGATTTCCAGCACAAATTCCATAAACAGTTTCAACCTCAGTGGAGTTGATTGTTTCTCCTTTCCTTAATTCCATGGCTTCGACCTTTCTTGTAAGGCTAGCCAACCGTGCACTTATGCTATCTTCCTCTGATAAGACATACATTCCTCCCTTTTCCTTTTGTTGGCCAATCTTGGAATTTGTTGGTTTAGATGTGTCCCAAGATTGTGCACTTTCAGCCAATTCTTCCAGATAATCCCATGCTTCATCAGCTTCCTTATTCATGAACTCCCCATTACACATCATCTCTATAAATTGGCGCATGGATGGAATCAGTCCTTCATAGAAAAAACTTATAATCCGCCAATTTTCATAGCCATGATGTGGGCATGCGTTTAATAGGTCCTTGAATCTCTCCCAACATTGGGAAAAGGTTTCATCCTCCTTTTGGGCAAAGTTCATGATAAGGCGCTTAAGCATGTTCGTTTTGTGAGTAGGGAAGAATTTTTTTATAAATTCTCTGTGCATATCATTCCATGACCCAATTGATCTTGGCCTCAATGCATAAAGCCAACCTTTGGCTTTATCCTTAAGAGTGAAAGGGAAGAATTTAAGTCTTACTACATCTTCAGTCACATTTGCAAAGTGCATGGTGGTGATTACCTCATCAAACTCCCTAAGGTGTTGATAGGCACTTTCACTGTCTAATCCATGGAATTTAGGGAGAAGATTGATCACTCCCGGTTTCAAATCCACATTCCCTGCATTTGGTGGAAATACTATGCATGAGGGAGTGCTCGTTCTTGCAGGTTGCAAGAAATCACGTAAAGTCCTAGGTCGGGGAACATTCTCAACCACATTCTCCCCTGTTTCGGTTTGATTTTGAATCGGGTTAGGTTGATTTGTAGCCATACTTTCAGATAAAATTGGGGAATCTAGATGTCTCCTAACACGTGGCTCTCTATCAATGCCTTCTACTATCCCCCCTTCACTTATGAGTCGGTTATTGGAATCCCGAGCCCAATGTGGCATGCAAAACCAAAAATAAGAAACAAAAAGGAAAAAGAATTCTTCCTTCTTTTTCTTTACTCTTCTCTAAGACCGAAGCACAAGGTGTCTTGCAATGGCTAGGCCAGAAACAAAGATAGAGACCGATTTCTCCTGGTCAATAGGGGTTCAGAGAACACCCCACCCACTCTTTGAATCTTTTGAGAAAAGGTGCAGAAAAAAGAGAAAGAGGAGTAGAGATGAGAAAAGAAATCCCTGAGCACAAGGTGATCCAAGACGGCAGAGCCGACCAATAGGAATCCAGGTGGCAAAAAGGCCGACCTTTCAGAGATCCAAAAGGAGTCTCCACCCACTCTACAAGAGATGAATAAAATAAGAATGACTAGGAGAAGGAGAAGAGTAAGGTTTTAGAAGGGTAGCACCTGAATTGCACTTGACATCCTTGACTCTTCTTCGGCTTCCTAGAAATCTTTGAAAAAATCAAATAAACAAACTAAGTTAGTTCTAAAAATCTAAAAGAGTCCTAAATAGATACTAATTTCAGAAATTTGTGAAAACCGTCAAGGTCCCCGGCAACGGCGCCAAAAAACTTGTTCGCTTCCCCAAGTGTAGGGTTGCGATGTAGTAATAAACTCGGTAATACCGAGGTCGATCCACAGGGACTTATGTAGGATGTCACAAACTCATCCACAAGTTTCTATTGAAGCTAACAATCAAAGTTTGAATAGAATGTGTGTGACTAACAGTTTAATCTAAATTGAATGTAAATAATTATAAGAAGGCACTAGGGGTTCGAGGATTCACTTGTAGCAATCCTCGATGTTCAATCCGCTGTGGTTTCCCATTCTCTCAACTAGAATCACCAGTCAGGTCTATCTAGTCGGATAATAGAACTGTTAAACCAGAAGTCTGTAACATGTAAGTTCTGTGCATAAAGTTCACTCAACTCTAGGCTGATCTGAGCATGCTCATTGCATAGGTCATTCACCTTTTCTATAGGTCCAATTCCCAATCATAACCATCCTCAAGTCTTCTCACAAGACAAGGCTAGATCATGATTTGAACTGGATTCAAATTATATGCACAGTCCATACATATTCCAGATAATCGACCAAAACTAGAACTTTGGCATGAAGCCCCTTTATGAAGAGCTTGTTACTAGAGCGCACTCCAATTCCTCGGATCATACAGGTCTAGACCGTTGCAAACAAATTAAGAAGATAAGTAATTCATCCAAACATCCATGAGTCATCACAAGACTAAGAGAAATTACTTAAAAACTTGTATAAACTTCAAACCTTAGTTCATAATCATGAATTCCAAACTGAAAACCACTTAACTACGAATTAAAACATCTTGGATACACTACAAGCTTCACCTCTTAGCCCTAGCTAAGAGGTTTAGCTGCTCATGATCCAAGGAAACATGAAACAACTACAAAAAGCATGAAAACAGCAAAGCAAACCAAAAGGAGTTGTGAAACCCCAATCTTCACTTCCACAGCCTCCAACCTTGCTTGAGCCCTTCTAGGATGCCCTAGGAACAATCCCTAGGTGTCTATTTATAGTCTGGAGGCTCCACGACTTCGGAAGAATCGAGAAAGTGCGTAACACTTACGCAGCGCAGAGAAAATCGGACGTTACTTAGGAGTTTCTAAGTCAGTACACCTGGCCGACCGGTCACGACCGGTCGGCCTCAATACACGTTCATTCCAGCAAGCATGGCCGACCGGTCATGACCGGTCGGCCTTGTAAAGCATTAGTCCAGCAAGCTTGTCCGACCGGTCATGACCGGTCGAACGTTTTCCTTTATACTCCAGCAGCCATGGCCGACCGGTCATGACCGGTCGGCCTTGTAAAACCTTCCTCCAGTGACTGTGTCCGACCGGTCATGACCGGTCGGATGTCTTCAGCACTTCCCCCATGTACATGGCTGACCGGTCACGACCGGTCAGCTCCCTTTTCTTCTTGTGTTCTTCCTTTCTTTCTTCTGCTTTCTTCTTTCCTTACTTCTTTCTTTGTTCCCTTCTTCCTTCGGCTCTCTTTGGATCTTCATTTCAGGTTCTAAATCAGCCCTTTTTATCTTCAATTATGTGGGGCCACTCTCAGTCCTGTAGTCACAAAACATGCATTGGATTAGCCTACAAACCATATAAACCTTGCACAATGAGTGAAGAATTGGGGTTAGAATATGCACAATTAAGAGCTCAACACGCACTACGTAAGTGTTACACAAATTCTCGAATCTTCTGAAGTTGCGGAGCCTCCACACTATAAAAGGACACCTAGGGATAGTTCCTAGGGCATCTTAAGAGAGTTTAAGCAAGGTTGGAGGTGGCGAAAGTGGATTTCGGAGTTCCACAACTCCTTCTAGTTTGTTTTGCTGTTTTTATGTTTTTCTTAGTTGTTTCATGTTTCCTTGGATCATGAACGGCTAAACCTCTTAGCAAGGGCTAAGAGGTGAAGCTTGTAGTGGATCTAAGATGTCTCAATTCGTTATAAGTTGGTTTCAACATTGGTTTTAATGTTTATGAACAATGGTTTGAAGTTTATACAAGTTCTAAGTAGTTTTTCTTAGTCTTATGATGACTCATGGATGTTTGGGAGAATTACTTAAGTTCTTAACTGCTTTGTATTAGTCTAGACCTGTATGATCCTAGGAATTGGAGTACGCTCCAGTACTATGATCTTCATGTGGGGACTCCCTACCAAAGTTCTACTTTTCTAGTAAACGGAGTAAGGAATGAGGTTCACACTTGCCCCCAAATCGAGTAAGGCTTGTTTAATCCGGTAATCTCCTATGATGCATGAGATGGTTGGACTACCCGGATCCTTGTATTTTTGGGGCACCTCTTGTTTGATGATAGCGCTCAAATTCTCAGTCAAAAGTACTTTATTGTGAACATTGTGTTTCCTTTTGACTGTACACAATTCCTTTAGAAATTTTGCGTAAGATGGTATTTGTTTTATGGCATCCAACAACGGGATGTTGATCTTCACTTGCTTGAAAACTTCTAAAATTTCCAGATTTTTATCTAAAGGTTTAGGTGAAATCAACCTTTGTGGAAACGGGGCAACCGGCTTGTATTGCCTTTCCGGTTCTTTCTCTTGTGGAGTGTTGTTTGAGCTATCATCCTCTTTGGAAATTTTCGGATCCTTAGGCTTTGGGGCCTTCACCGGATTAGATTTGTCAATTTCTTTCCCACTTCTCAAAGTGGTGATAGCTTGAACATGCTCCGTATGATGGGAGGATGAGCTTGCATCTTGTATCTCAAACTGGGTTCTTGGGTTAGGAAGAGGTTGGGCAGGAAGTGTGCCCTTCTCTCTAACACTAAGATGAGATTCAACTCTAGCCATTGATGTTTTCAATTCATTGATGGCTTGAGTTGAATTTTGATTGAATTTTAATTGCTCTTGCATGAACCCATCTATTTTTAGAGAATTTATCTTGTTATACTTAGCTTGGACCGATACGAATGCACCCAACATCTCCTCTAGCGTCACTTTTGGAGTAATGACTAGAGATGGACCTAGTATAGGTTGAGCTTAAGGGATAGTGGTTGCATTCGCAGTGGGTCCGTTCCTCCAACTGAAGTTGGGATGATTCTTCCAATTAGCATTAAACGTGTTTGAAGTTGGAGCACCAAATTGCCGTTGATAACTGTTTATGGCATTTGATTGTTCTTGTAAGATGTCCTGAACTGCTGAAATTGTAGGACAATCTTGTGTTGCATGTTGATTTCCGACACAAATTCCACAAACAGTTTCAACGTCATTGGAGTTAATCGTCTCTCCTTTCCTCAATTCCATGGCTTCGACCTTTCTTGTGAGGCTAGCCACCCGTGCACTTATGCTATCCTCTTCCGATAAGACATACATTCCTCCTCTTTCCTTTTGTTGGCCAGTCTTGAAATTTGTTGGTTTTGATGTATCCCAAGACTGTGCATTCTCAGCCAATTCTTCCAAATAATCCCATGCTTCATCAGCCTCCTTATTCATGAACTCCTCATTACACATCATCTCTACGAATTGGCGCATGGGTGAAGTCAGTCCTTCATAGAAAAAGCTTATGACCCGCCAAATTTCATAGCCATGATGTGGGCATGCGTTTAATAGGTCCTTAAACCTCTCCCAACATTGGAAGAAGGTTTCATCTTCCTTTTGGGCAAAGTTCATGATAAGGCGCTTCAACATGTTTGTTTTGTGAGTAGGGAAGAATTTTTTTATGAATTCCCTATGCATATCAGTCCATGCACCAATTGATCTTGGCCTTAATGCATGAAGCTAACCTTTAGCTTTATCTTTAAGAGTAAAAGGGAAGAATTTAAGTCTCACCACATCATCAGTCACATTAGCAAAGTGCATGGTGGTTATTACCTCATCAAACTCCTTGAGGTGTTGATAGGCACTTTCACTGTCTAATCCATGGAATTTAGGGAGAAGTTGGATCACTCCCGGTTTTAAATCCACATTCCCTGCATTTTGTGGAAAGATTATGCATGAGGGAGTGCTCGCTTTTGCTGGTTGTAAGAAGTCATGTAAACTTCTTGGTCGAGGAACATTCTCAACCACATTCTCCCCCGTTTCAGTTTGGTTTTGGCCTAGATTGGCCATCGGATTAGGTTGATTTGCAGCCATGTTTTCAGACAAAATTGGAGAGTTTAGATGTCTCCTTGCACGTGGCTCTTTATCAATTCCTTCTACTATCCCCCCTTCACTTATGAGTCGGTTATTGGAATCCCGAGCCCAATGTGGCATGCAAAACAAAAAATATGAAACAAGAGAAAGAAGAATTCTTCCTCCCTGTCTTTTACTCTTCTCTAAGACCGAAGCACAAGGTGTCTTGCAATGGCTAAGCCAAAAGTAAGGATAGAGACCGATTTCTCCTGGTCAATAGGGGTTCAGAGAACTCCCCACCCACTCTTTGAATCTTTTGAGAAAAAGTACAGAAAAGGAGAAAGAGGAGTAGAGGTGAGAAAAGAAATCTCTGAGCACAAGGTGATCCAAGACGGCAGAGCCGACCAATAGGAATCCAGGTGGCACAAGGCCTACCTTTCAGAGATCTAAAAGGAGTCTCCACCCACTCTACAAGAGATGGATATGATAGGAATGAATAGGAGAAGGAGAAGAGTAAGGTTTAGAAAGATAAAACCTGATTCACCACTTGAAATCCTTATATCTTCTTCAGCTTCCTAGAAATCCCTGCAAAAATCAAATAAAACAAACTAAGTTAGTCCTAAAATCCTAAAAAAATCCTAAATAGATACTAATTTCAGAAATTTGTGAAAACCGTCAAAGTCCCCGGCAACGGTGCCAAAAACTTGTTCGCTTCCCCAAGTGTAGGGTTGCGATGTAGTAATAAACTCGATAAGACCGAGGTCGATTTATAGGGACTTGTGTAGGAATTCACAAACACATCCAATAGTGTCTATTGAAAGCTAACAACCAGATTTTGTATGAAATTGATGTAGGTAACAACTTTGAATTAAATTGAAGGTAAACAATTATAAAAAGGCACTAGGGGTTCAAGGATCCACTTGTAGCAATCCTTGATGTTCAATCCACTGTGATTTCTCATTCTCTTAACTAGAATCAATATTAAGATCTATCTAGCTGGATAATAGAGCTGTTAAACCAAACAATTTGTCATATGTAAGTCCAATGCATAGGATTCACTCAATGTAAGCTAGGCTGAGCATGCTCAATTGCATAGGTCAGTCTCAATTCCAATAGGCTCAGATCACAATCATAACCATCCTCAAGTTCTGTCACAAGACAAGGCTAGATTACAATTTGAACTTGATTTAGATCACATGCACAGTCCCCTACATAATTCAGAAAACCAGAAAAGTAGAACTTTAGTAGGGAGTCCCCACATGAAGATCATAGTACTAGAGTGTACTCCAATTCCTCAGATCATACAGTTCTAGACTAATACAAAGCAGTTAAGAACTTAAGTAATTCTCCCAAACATCCATGAGTATCATAAGACTAAGAAAATCTACTTAGAACTTGTATAAACTTCAAACCATTGTTCATAAACATTAAAACCAATGTTGAAACCAACTTATAACGAATTGAAACATCTTAGATCCACTACAAGCTTCACCTCTTAGCCGTAGCTAAGAGGTTTAACCATTCATGATCCAAGGAAACATGAAACAACTAAGAAAAACATAAAAACAACAAAACAAACTAGGAGTTGTGGAACTCCGAAATCCACTTCCGCCGCCTCCAACCTTGCTTGAACTCTCTTAAGATGCCCTAGGAACGATCCCTAGGTGTCCTTTTATAGTGTGGAGGCTCCGCAACTTCAGAAGATTCGAGAATTTGCGTAACACTTACGCAGTGCGCAAAGAAAATCGGTGCCAAAATAGAAAGTATGCAGTCTTTATGCACGGCCGATCGGTGGGACGACCGGTCTGAGTAACTGGCCGACCGGTCGCGACCAGTCGTGCCTCACTGGGAGAATAGTCCAGCAAGCTTCTGGATTTAGAAGTTCTTCTGGCCGACCGGTCTGGACCGGTCGGACTGGCCTGGCAGACCGGTCACGACCGGTCGGACTGGCCTGGCCGACCGGTCACGACCGGTCGGTGTGCCTCATCCACATGTCCAGCAAGCTTTGGAGGATCAAAGGGAGATGGCCGACCGGTCTGGACCGGTCGTGGCCCTCTTGGCCGACCGGTCATGACCGGTCTTGGCCTGTTTTCTTCATTCTTTCTTCTTTTCTTCTTTCCTTGCTTCATTCTTTCATTGGTCCTCCTTCGATCTTCATCCAAGGTTCTCAAAGAGGCCCCTTTGTCATCAATTAGGCGGAGTTCACTCTCAATCCTGCAATCACGAAACATGCATTCAATTAGTCTATAAACCATAACAACAAGCATAATGAGTGATGAATTGGGGTTAGAATATGCACAATTAAGAGCTCAACAAGTACAACATGGAGGTCTACCCACAAACATACGAATCAAAGAAGCTAATGGTAAAAATTTGATGCACATAGCCCACATGAAGAATCAAAGTTGGAAATGTCCATGGAAGTACAAGTTTGGGCAACGTATCTGCACCAATTTCTTTGCAAAAAAGGGGGGACCATTTGAGCACAAGAGGGCATGGCTTGATGAGTCACCCAACCATCATGAAAATGGCTAAGAATGATATACATAGCCCACTTGAAGATCAAAATCCAAATTTCCCTAAAGCATGGGACAAAATTGGGCAACTTATGGATACCATTCTTTCCCACAAATTTAAAGAAAAGTCACTCATCTTTGAGAATGATGGGCGACGACCCACCAAGCACCCCAAGAGAGGTTCAAGAAGCTATGGATGTGTCGATAACCCACTTGACGAGAGTTATCTTATTGAGGTTGGTGGTATTAAAGGAAGCTCTTGGGTCCACTTTGTTAGTACACCTTTTGTTGTCAATTGGCGTGTTGGTTGGTCGCGTCTTGTCGTGTGAGCCCCGGTCGAAGAATTGAAGATCAAGACTTGAAGATTATGCTTCTTCCATTACTCAAGCTCATGCTGAAACAAGATCTCAGGTAAGTTGCATATAGATCGACCATAGGAAACCCAAAACATCAAAGAATGGTGTAATGACTCACATATCTTATCTCATTCCCTCTCGACCCCTGCACAATTTGATCAGACTTGTGGTCCATGGCTAGTGCAAAACGTAATTGAAGATATGTCCATACATTGGACCCCATGCACCAAATCACTTCATGCCTCATCATTGAAGTGATCCGCTGTTGCATTGCATTGAAAGACTTGGTCCAGCAAACCCACTGTGACAAGATCATCTAGACAGCCGACCGGTCTTGACCAGTCGGCCAGGCTCCTCAACACACAACAGAGCTTGCTGTGATGAATGCAGCAGGGCAACCGACCGGTCAAGACCGGTCGGCCAGGAATAGCAAAAATTGGACAAAGGCTTGCTGTGATGAATTGAGCTGGACAGCCGACCAGTCTTGACCGGTCGGCCAGGGACATTATCAAGACAGCAAACTTGCTGTAATACGTTCAGATTGACAGCCGACCAGTCTTGACCGGTCGGCCAGTTATACCAAATCATCCAGCAGTTGTGCTGCATTAGCCAGATAGGCAGCCGACCGGTCTTGACCGGTCGACCTGCATTTTTCATACAGTCCAACAAGATGAGCCAACCGGTCTTGACCGGTCGGGCAGACTCAAATGTGGCCTAGTGTTTTGAATTCTGACCGGTCCGTCCGACCGGTTAAGACCCCTCTCTGACAGGTCGGACGTGACCGTTTTAGATCCGTTGGGGCCATCATTTGGGGCTCTATATAGCCATGACTTGTGGTCTTTCATGGCATGCATTCAACACCCTTCAAGAGCTAAGAGAGAGAGCTTTTACTCACATCCTCCTACCCTCTTTGCTCTTAACTCCCTTGAGTTCATCATTCAAACCTAGCCATTAATGGCTTATCAATGAGTATTCAAAGCTCGGTTTGAAGTATGAACTCAAGACCTTTATTCATGGCTGACCTACCTTCAGAATATCTTTATGAGGTCGTTTATAGCCATTGAATGCTTGAAGTTTGGCAGTTCCCTCATTACCATTACATTGAATAGGCAAGAGGAACTTGACCAACTCTCTCCCAACTACCCAGCATCAACATAACCTCATCATTTGCATCGGTAGCTGATCTTGGGAGCACAAAGAGAAGCTGAAGCACGTGGAGCTGAAGCTACTCATCAAAGGCATCGAATCGGGGCTCAATCGTCTAGGTATGTCTAGTATTTGAGAGTCCATTTATTGAATCACTATTCCCTGGATTGGGAAACTCCGGCGGGAGTGTACAAGACCGTCCTTGGATTAGGATTGGTGAGAGTTTGAGATCCAAACTCGTCAAGTCCCTGGATTGGGCCATCGGCGGATGGTAAACGCAGTCCTAGATCAAAGGATGTCAAGGTTGATGGTTAACCTGATTTAAAACCAAGACTATAGTGAAATCCGGTGGTCTCATAGGTTGAGATCGTGAACCGGGAGTGGAGTAGGGAAACCGAACCACTATAAATCGTTGTGCATTGTGAGTCTGAATGATTGCTATGTGTTAAATGACTTAGTCAATCATGAATGCTAACTATTTGATGAAATGCTTATAATAGTCCTTGCTTACAAATTCATCATACAATTGCCTTGAATGTTATTGTGATAATCTTGGTTGCTAAGATTAACTTGATTAGTTTTAATTGTAATTGAAAATTCAAAAAAGTCATATTCACCCCCCTCTAGGACATTAGGCATATCTCCGAGTATCTCTTCAAGCGGTAAAACTGCAATTTCAATTGGTATCAGAGTGGGTTCCTCCGCTCAGGTTTAAAAACCCGGAGTGAGATCCTAAGAGAACTTGAAAATATGTCTAGAAAGGACTCTTCATCGTTACTAAGCCTCCCTTCTTTGATGGGTCAAACTATCCATGCTGGAAAGCCCGAATGCGCATCTTCTTGGAATCTATTGATTCAGATGTTAGGGACATGATTGATATTGGATATAAACCCCCAATGGACACTATATGTAAGGAAGGTGAACCGGATGTCCTCAGGCCAAGAGATAAGGCGATGTGGACCGATTATGATAAAGCTCAACGTGTTCATAATGCCAAAGGCCTGAATGCCATTTTTTGTTCAATATCTAAAGATGAATTTGGCCGAATTCAAAATTGCACAACAAGTAAGCAGGCATGGGACATTCTTGAAGTTACTCATGAAGGAACAAGCATTATTAAAAACTCGAAACTTCAGCGCCTCTCCACATAATTTGAAAACATTACTATGGAGGAGCACGAAACATTTACTGATTTCTATACCAAACTGAACAAGATTACAAATGAAATGTGGGGATTGGGGGATCCTGTTCCAGAGAATAGACTGTGTAGGAAAATTCTGAGATCCCTACCGGAATGGTTCTTTTCCAAAGTTACTACCATAGAAGAATGTAAGGACCTAAATACCATGAAAGTTGAAGAATTACTAGGGTCCCTTCAAACCTATGAACTAGGTTTCAAAACTCCCTCCAAATCCAAAAGTACAGCCTTGAAATCTTCTCACAAGAAACAAGATTCTGAATGCGGAAGTGAGGAAGATCCAGACTTAGAAGAAATGGCACTTATGGCCAAGAAATTTTAAAAATTCTTCAAAACTAGGGGAGATACTTCTAGAAGGAAACCCTACCAGAAGGGTAAACCTTTTGACTCCAAGAACAACAAAGGAAAATTTGTTAAGTCAAAAGATCCCCAATGCTACAAGTGTAGAGGGTTTGTTCACATTGCATCCGAGTGCACCAATAATAAAGCCAAGAAAAAGGCAATGGCGGCTACATGGGATGACACTGAAGAATCTGAACCAAAATCATACATATATCAAAGTGAGGAGGAGCAAGGTTCAATCAAAATTCTAATGGCCTCCATCACTGATATTGTGCCTCAAATTGAGCCCATTGCAAAGATCACCGGAGACATTGATGATCATGAATCCTCTAACACTGAAAATGATTCCTTGAGTGATGATGAGAATGAGGATGAAGGCCTTCAGGAGGTATATAACCAACTATACATTGAAAATATGAATACCATTAAAAGTTGGGCCAAATGAAGGCTGAAAATGACAAATTAACAAAAAATCTTGACGGATTGAAAATTGAGAATCAAAAGATGGGTCAAGATCTAGAAGAACTGAAAAGGAAGAATGATGAGCTTGAACAAGAAAAGAAAAGGCTCATAAGTGGTGAATCTCTAGACAAGCATGCTAGACTTGAGAAAGAACTCAAAGAGGCGAACACTAAAATTGATCGTCTTAAGTGTCAAGTCGTTGACTCCAGAAGACGGTTCGCCCAAGGAGAAGAAAACCTTGAAAAACTCCTAGGTGTGGTAAGATCGCCAATGGACAGAAGAGGTTTGGGTTATGACAGTCACACTTCAAAAACTACCTCAGTCCATCCTATGGTAAGAAAAGATCATGGTGCATCGGGAAGTAAAACCAAAGCATCTCCTGTTTGCCATGCATGTGGAGACATTGGCCACTTAAAGTTTGAGTGCATGGTGTTCAAAAATTCGGTCAGAAACTTGAAAGGTAAATTTGTACCGACCGGGAAAAATGTGCAAGCTTATTGGAATCCTCCCATGCATACTTCACCAAAAGGAGGAAACATTCAAAAGAATTATCCTCCCATGCATAATTCACCAAAAGGAGGAAACATTCGAAAGAATTATCCTAGGATGGACAAGAGGATGGCTGAACTATTAGAGCAAGTTAAAATGCTAAATTTGAAAACTGCTCTTCTCTTGCGTGAAAAAGGAAAATCTTATTCTCCTAAGAAAACTAGAGAATCTCACCATAAGAATACCCCTCATAAAAGGACAACAACTAAATGGGTTGTAAAGAACAAGTGTTTGGTCATTCATACTGGCTTAAAAGCTGGGAATACCCCTAGATGGTACTTGGATAGTGGTTGCTCTAGACACATGACAGGTGATAGATCTCAATTTTGTGCATATGACGAATTTGATGGTGGGTCTGTCACATTTGGTGATGGGAGCATAGCTAAAATTATTGGTAAAGAAACCATCATGGGGCCAGGTTTGCCCGAAATTGAAAATGTGCTGTATGTTGATGGCCTTAAACACAACTCTTTGAGTATCTCACAGATTTGTGATGAAGAGCACTCAGTAAGCTTCTCCAAAGATATGTGCAAGATCCTGAACTCCACAGGAAAATTAGTCATGAAAGGTCTACGCACAGGAGACAACTGCTATGTCATTGAAAATCACAACAATTCAAGCTCCTCCACCAGGTGTCACGTGGCCGTTCAGGATGAAATAGAACTATGGCACCATTGACTCGGTCATGTACATTATAGAAATCTGTTTAAACTGAGTCAGAAAAATTTGGTGAGAGGTCTACCAAAGATGGGTAAAAGACCAATGCTGTGTGCATCGCATGCCAAAAAGGTAAACAAATCAAGGTTGCACTCAAGAGAACCTCTATCCTGGTCACATCAAAACCATTTGAAATGCTACACATGGACCTAGTTGGTCCTACTAGGGTTCTTAGCCAAGGAGGAAAATGATACTTCTTTGTAGTCGTTGACGATTACTCCAGATTCACATGGGTCGCCTTCCTAAGAGAAAAATCTGACACTTTTGGAGAATTCCAAAAACTAGTGAAGCGACTTCACAATGAGAAAGGATACATGGTAGCAAGAATCAGGAGTGATCACGGTGGTGAATTTGAAGATCATCGTTTGAAGGCATTATGCGATGAATTAGGTATTCACCATGAGTTCTCAGCACCCAAAACACCTCAACAAAATGGGGTTGCTGAAAGGAAAAATCGAGTATTGTTGGATATGGCCACAGCTATGCTTAATAATAAGAATCTTGCGCAAAATCTGTGGGCCGAAGCAGTAAACACTGCCTGCTATATTATAAATCGAGTTTATTTAAGGGCAGGTCTAAACAAAACTGCTTATGAACTGTGGTGTGGAAAGACACCAAATGTGAAATACTTTAAGGTCTTTGGTAGTACATGTTATATTCTAAGAGACCGAGAAAACTTGGAAAAGTTTGACTCCAAGAGTGATGAGGGTATCTTCTTAGGGTACTCATTAAATAGTAGAGCCTTTTGTGTCTACAACCTTCGTACCTCATCAGTTCAAGAGTCAATTAATGTGACTGTAGATGACAGCCTGGATAAATCTGTGTCTCCAGGTGATGAAGAAGAAGATGAGGGTATATGCGAGATAGGAAAATCTGATAAACAACCCTCATCTCCAAATAACCCCACTGCTCCTGGTGATGTACAAATTGTCAAGGATCACCCCCTCAATCAAATCATTGGGGATCTTAGCGTTGGTGTCAAAACCAGGAGACAGTTGGAGGTAGTTAACAGTCACCTGTGTTTCACTTCTAAAATAGAACAAAAAATGCTGATGAAGCTCTAAACGATGAATTCTGGATCCTTGCAATGCAGGAAGAGCTTCAACAATTCATTAGAAATGAGGTGTGGTATCTGGTCGACAGGCCTGAAAGGAAAAATGTTATTGGAACCAAATGGATTTTCAAGAATAAATCTGATGGATCTGGGAATATAATACGAAATAAGGCTCGGTTAGTTGCTCAGGGATATTCACAAATTGAAGGTATTGATTTTGATAAAACATTTACCCCTGTAGCTAGACTCAAGTCTATTAGAATTCTTATGGCTGTTGCTTGTGCATTAAAGTTCAAACTATTTCAAATGGATGTAAAGAGCGCCTTCTTGAATGGTATTCTTGGTGAGGAAGTGTATGTTGAACAACCAAAAGGATTCATTGATTCTAAGTATCCTCACAAAGTGTACCGGTTGAAAAAGGCACTTTACGGACTCAAGCAAGCACCCCGTGCATGGCATGAACGCTTAACTCATTTTCTTGTAGACCATGACTTTGCTAGGGGGAGCGTTGACAAAACTCTATTTATTAGCGAAGCCGAGAATTCTGTGTTGATTGCCTAGATTTATGTGGATGACATTGTGTTTGGATCCACATGTGAGAAAATGTCCATCTCCTTTGCTAAATTAATGACATCTGAATTTGAGATGAGTATGGTAGGAGAACTTAACATATTTCTAGGGCTTCAAGTAAAACAACTTGCATCAGGTATATTCATTACCCAAGCCAAATATGCTAAAGATCTTGTTAAGAGATTTGGCTTAGACTCTGGTCGTTCCTACACTACACCTATGAGCACCACTGTTCAATTATCAAAAGACCTTGTAGGGAAAAGTGTAGATCAACATCTTTATAGAAGCATGATTGGTAGTCTTCTTTATCTCACTGCTAGTAGACCAGATATTGCTTTTAGTGTAGGTACTTGTGCTCGGTTTCAGGCTGATCCCAAAGAATCTCACCTTACCGTTGTTAAACGAATCATCCGGTTTGTAGGATGCACTACCGAATACGGTCTTTGGTACCCCTTTGATTCATCTACAAATATTGCAGGGTATTCAGATGCCGACTGGGCTGGAAACATGGATGATTGTAAATCAACCAGCGATAGGTGTTTTTATGTTGGAAATTGCCTTGTGGCGTGGCATAGTAAGAAACAAAACTCCATCTCTTTATCCACAGCCGAAGTAGAGTACATTGCTGCTGGAAGTTGTTGTGCCCAATTATTATGGATGAAACAAACCTTGACCGATTATGGGATTAAACAAGGCACAATGACTCTATTTTGCGACAATACTAGTGCCATAAATATATCGAAAAATTCAGTTCAGCACTCGCGCACTAAGCACATAGATATTAGGCACCATTTTATTCGAGAATTGGTTGAAGATCACATAATATCTCTCGAACATGTGCCTACCGAGAATCAGCTAGCTGACATCCTAACGAAACCCTTGGACTCAGTTTGCTTTGCGAACCTCCAGAAGTCCATTGGTGTTGGATGTGTCTAGTTTATCTAACAAGTGTATGTTTTGCAGGAAAAATATGAGGATTAAGCCTCTCTATCTGATCTTTATAGGTATATCTGAGGACCTTTGCCTCTTTTCATTGCTTTCTACGAAAATCCGGGATCATAGTCCCAATTCTTGTCCTTATCGATAAATCTGGACCTTAAGGGTCCCTCATTTTGTGATTGGGTTGTACCTTGGTACACCATGGCCATGGGTACTTGGATCTAAAGATAAAGGTCTGTCAAAAGGTCAGACTTCCTATCCAGCAAAACTAGTGCAGAAACCTTCTGCTGGTGGATGCAGTGGCAAATAGACGGTCAGCCGACCAGTCGAGCTGCCTTCAAATTCTCTCTGTTCATATGTTTCATGCCATTCGACCGGTCAAGACCGGTCGGACTGTGCATTACTTGCTGCTGGGCACCCCCTTTCACTTCCCACGACCGGTCAAGACCGGTCGTGCAACCCCAGACGGGTCTGCCCGTGCGTCAGTCGTCCGTAGGGGGGGTCTTTATATACAGTTGGAGATCATTTAGGTCACCCATTTCACATTTTCTCACCTCCACTTGCTGCTCCAGCTCGCCCTCTTGCTATCCAAGGTGATTCCAAGGTGATTCTTTGCAAGATTAGAGGTTCTAACCTCCTCTACTTTGCTCCTCTTCATTCTCATTACTTTGGTAAGGGATTCACTCTCATTCTTCTTTATTTAATCCCTTCCTGCCATATCTAGGGGTGTTTTAGAGTATCTTCTTGCTTCTTCTATGTCTTCCCAAGAGAGTGAAGATGAGCTCCCCTTGAGGCGGAGTGATCGACCCAAGGCAAAAGCTAAGCCTCCTCCTCGCCCTTTAAAAACCAAGAAAACCGCTTCAAAAGGTAAAGGGGCTGCCTCATCTTCTGTTCCCCCTGTTCAATCTCAATCCTTGGGTAAAAATGTTTCATCCCATTCCACCCATTGGGATGATTTCAAGGACAAAGAGGTGGTTTGTGAAAAATCCGTCAATTGGTTGACTTGGCCAACTATAATGTTCTTCCCATATTGAACGCCATAAATTGGGGTCCCGTACTCCACAAGAGGGGCCCATTCCAGTTTGACGTGGTTCGAAAATTTATGCCTTTTGTGTCCATGTCACCGCCTCTCCCCCCTCTTTTAACGTCGAGGTTGGTGATCGGCTATGCCTTTTTTACTTTAAAATCCATCTCGGAATTTGTTGGAGTTCCCATTGTTAAGGAGTCTTCTTTCGATTTTTCCTCGCTGGGTCCCAAACCTAACCTCGTTATTGCCAAATTCCTATGTGGTGATGGGACACCCAAATGGGTTAGAGGTGCGCTTTGAGCGTCCTCTATATCATGGGATTTCCGCATTCTGCACAACTTTTTCTTCCGCAATGTATACCCGCGAATGAGTAACAAGGCGGATGTCACCGAATCCATGTTTCGGTTGCTCTATCATGTAGGTCAGGGTCATCCGCTTTGCCTCCCAACCAGGATCATGACCATCATTCACCAGGTTATCTTGCGAGATGATGGAAACTCCTCCAGTCTTCCTTTTGGGCATCTCATATGCAAATTAGCTAATGAGATTGACATTGTCGGTACTGATAAAGTTCACAAGCCAATCATTATCAACCGTACCCTCATTGCTCGTATAGAGCTTACCAAAGAAGTCATCCAGAGTCATCTTCTGCAGGAGCAGCAGCAGGATCCGTCCGAGTCGTCCCAGCCTGAGGCTCCACCTGCCTCCACTGGCCCTTCCCACACTTCACCTTCAGCTCCTTCCTCTGATCAATCCCTTGATCCTCGAGCTGCTTCGGATTGATTCAGTACGCCTCCTAGAGCTTTTTTTCGACGACGATCCCCTTCCGTGGATCCACCTTCATACATTGCTGAGCTTCGCTAGCTTAAGGAGAGTCTATTTCAGCGGCTAGACAAGATCGAGCAGAGTGGGGACCAGATTTTGCAGGGTCAAGCCACCATACTTGTACAGCAGGAGGCCCTTGTCACTCGCCTCGCACAGTTGGAGAGGCGGATCGAGATATGGGAGCGCGCGGCGCGTGGGGACATTCCACCCCCTGATCTGGGAGATGAAATAGATTACTAGTCTCGTGTCTTGGTTACAGTTACTTTTTGTATGACCAACGACATTGTCTGGATTTCATGCACTATCTTTCTATGGGTTGTCTATATATTTTGCATGGATTGATACATTTTACATTGGGCTGCTTGCCCATTTTGGTATATTATGTGGATGCTATAGTTATATCTTTTTATATGAGCTTTTGATCTTTTATTGAATATATGTGGGAGGTTTGGATGGTTTGGAACATTTCCCTTTTTAGCTCATGCTTTGTGTTCTGTGTTCGTTCTAGATATACATCTGGAGGGGTGGTTGGTTGATTGGGTTATAAGCCCTCTATGCTTTCATGATTACTTGTATATTTGGCATGATTTGTGCTTTAAATCTCCTCATGACTTAAATATCTATATCTCTTTCCTATTTTATGTGATTGACATATTTTCGGCACTAGCCTTGCAGCTTTTTTAGGCATATCTTTTTGCTG